>ML856859.1:0-27371 GCA_009831015.1 Picea engelmannii | reverse complement strand
CTAGTCTAAAACATGTGTTTCGGGTAAAAACGTCATAACTTCTTCATAACAGATCCAAATTAAGTAATAACAAATGTGTTAGTTATAGTATAGTCTGTAGTATTTTTTGTAACATTTTCATATCCATACACCAATTATTTTGTGCGGGGCATGCTCTACAATTTCTCTCTCTAGAATAAGCTAGAATTCAACAAGGTATGCCATGTTTGCTATAAATCCTTTTCTGAGAGGTTCCAAGTAGTGACACCTGGAGGAATTGTATAAAACACAATGAAGAACATTGTGTACTATTTTTATATATTTATTTATTACAAGTACATAGTTATGATTATTTCAATTTAGGGTTCTTGACTAATCCAAAACTAGTCATGTGAGACTAAAGAAAAATTTGATGAAAATGCTAGTCTCTTGTTATTAAAGTTAAGGAAAGTTTGCAGGTATGTGATCATATACAATAGGTATATTAAAAATTTACAAATAAGATTTGGATGATTAAATTGATGAGAGATTTTGGTTGAGGTACATGTTGGGTACATGGTTGAGACAAGTAGTTGTTGATTTGGCACATACATGAGGTGTATAGTTGATGATGTTGGTACATATTGATGAGTCATAGTTGATGAGTAGTTGATACATGATTGGTACATAATTGGTACATGGTTTATGCACTTGTTTATGGTACAAGTTGATAACAAGTTGTTTGGTACAGGTTGGTGCATGGTTGATGCACTTGTTTATGGTACAGGTTGATGTACAGGTTGATGCATGGTTCAGGTTATTGGTACAGGTTGGTGCATGGTTGATGCACTTTTTATGGTATAGGTTGATGTACAGGTTGATGCATGCTTCAGGTTATTGGTATAGGTTTTTTGGTGCAGGTTGTTTGGTACAAGTTTACAATAGTATATCTCACAGTGATAGTGTGACAGTGGTTCCATCATTCTACTTATACATCAAGGCAGTTGGACGGGGCAATGACAGGTGGTTGTAGCCAGAGAACATAGGTGGTTGTATCCTCCTTTTGGTTGTAGCAATAGAATTGATGAGTTGTATATTCCCTCAGGTTGTAGCCTGAGAAACTAGGGGGTTGGAGCCTCCTTCCAGTTGCAACTAGAAAACAAAGGAAGTTGGTACTTCCAATGAATGTAATTCTTCAAGACATATAAGAAAAATCATTATGTGGTTTTCTCCCGCTTTGGGTTTCCACGTAAAACAATGGTGTAATGTGTATGTGTATGATTTTTCATTTGTTTATTGCTTATTTACTCTGTAGCTATTGGATGATAATACTACATTGATATAACAATTGGATTATATTTCTCTATTATTGATTCACCCCCCCACCCCCCCTCTCAGTAATCCAACACACACCTTATGCTTGCTCACTTTGAACCTTCTCAACACTTTCCTAAGTGTTTTCCCTATGCACACCTTGCACAAGTATTCTTCGATCTTTTATGCTCAGATGAGTATGCGTGCACTCCTTTCACTCACTCTATAAAAATCACTCTATCTCTCCTCAACTATCTAGTCTGAAAACGACTATGCCTTCGCACTCCTTGTGTGGCTACTATGCACTCCTTGCACCAGGAATTCAGAAGAGAAACAATTGAAACTTATAGAACATCAAAGGTTCATTCATTCAATCATGAAATACACATGGGCATATAAAACACATAAAGCATAGATAACATAACATTACCCAAATTAACTCAGAGATAAGCAAACTCATACATTTGGAAGAAAATATCATCTATTATATTTATTCAACAAAACATTTACAAAGTATTCTTGCAGCTCTCAACTTCTCAGTTTGAAAGAATTCACAATAAGCTTCAACAACAATTAAAATAATCTTCAGTAGAAATTACAATAAACTCCAACAACAATCACAATAAACTCCAGCAGCCTCTTTTGGGCATAGATTACATACATTTGTACATGGAGGGGCTTCTCGAGCCTTCTTTCCGACTACTCTAGTGCTTTCACATCATAATTAAATCATGTTACCACTAAGGATTATTAGAATAAATGGATAATTACAACCCAGTTATGAGTTGATGCTCAATATTTGTACAATCCTACAACTAATTAAGGTGATTACAATCTCCTGCGATCTCATACAACGGTTGAAGCCTCAAAACATTAATGGGGCTTTAATTACAATATTTTCAAAATAGAAAAATGGCATGCTTTCCTTGGGATCCAAAACAATTTGAATGTGTGCGTTGGATGTTGAGTTGTCCTCCAATTGGCCTCATTGAACATTGATGGCAATGCTCCTGCATCAAGTCATCACATCAACGACTTCTGGTCAGAGGCAGTCAAGTGAATTCTAATGTTTTTCTTTGGCATAGATCGCAAGAGGATTCAAGCGAAGGTTAGAGGCTAACTTTGGTGCAAGTTTTGAAGTCTGTTCTTGGATTATCTTGAGCGAACTTCATATCTATCTTTGTGTATACAAGTGAAGTTTCAAGACTATTTTCCAGTATGAGTTCTAGAGGTATTTTGGCCAAATTTAAGAGTTTTTTTGGAGTGAACCTCAAATGAGTTTAAAGACAGTTTTGAGGCAAGGTGCAAGGGTACTTTGAGAGAAGATATTAGGTCTGTCTTGTGCGAAATACAAAAACATCTTAAGACAAGTTTCAAGGGAAATCAAAGAGAATCTCAAATATGTTTTGAATCATTTTAAGTGAATCCAGAGGTCTAACAACAAAGAAGAAATATATGGTTGGTGCGATTTTGAGGACCATCTTGGTGCAAGTTATAGAAGCAACCTAAGTAAAGTTCAAACCTGGTTTTGGTGTGTATTTTTCTGAGATCTATTGGGAGAATTTTTTAAATCTGTTTTGGAGGAGGTTTTGACCATCTATTGAGGGATTGTGTTTGCAGTTCAAGATATTTGTCTTGGCCTAATATAACCCAACAAAGAATCATATTACATGAATTGTCTCAACAAGAGTTAAGGACAAACCTAAGGATCTATTTTGGACTAATTAGGAGAATTGCTCCAAGGAAGATGCTAGAAGCATAATTATGTCACAGTGAAGATGAAAAAGGGTAGCAATGAGAGGTACCAATCAAGGGTAAAAGAATATATCTATCCCAGTCATCAAGGCAATGGATTTACCTTGAAATTTCTATCAAATTCAATTATTTTCAAAGGTTTATTATGGTAAGTCCCGAGTTTTGTTAAGATCATTTTGAAGCCAGTATCAAGGTGAAGTTGCAACATTAAATTTTGAGAAAATAATTTTTGAAACAAGGGTGGTTGGGTGGTGCTCATAAAGATTGGTGTCTTCAGTTTGTAGGTTGGTTCTTGAGAAGTGTGAGTTGGTGCTCACAAGAGGGTTGGTGCCTCCTTCTAGTTGGTGCTAGAAAATTCAGGGGGTTGGTGCCTCCTTCCAGTTGGTGCTGGATAATATTGGAAGTTGGTACTTCTGGTGGATGTAATATTTTGATATATTAAAAAGTGTTCCATGGTTTTCTCTCATTTGGGTTTCCGCATAAAATCCTTGTGCACTTTTTTATCTATGGTTTTTTTTTTTCAATATATGATCTTGAATTTAATTATAAGTAGAAAAAGTGATTTTTTTTTATACTGATTCCCCCCCCCCCTCTCAGTATCCCTAAATATACCATCAATTGGTATGAGAGAAGGTCCTTTAGGAATAGTCTAACCATTGGAAGGTATATCATTGATTGCACTAAGAATGTAACACCATTGTATGATGGTCGGGACTATGCTTTATGGAGCAGAAGGATGAGAAAATTTTTGCAAGCATAAGGATTTGATGTCTAGCAAGCAGTAAGAAATAGATACAAGACACATGTTTCTCCCCCAACAAATGCAGATGGAAAAAGTCTCTATGAAATTAATTTCAAGGCTATGAATGTCATTGTAAGTGTCCTGGTTGATTCAATATGTGTCAAGGTTATGCATTGTACTCTGCAAAGGAAATTTGGGACAAACTTTAAAATGTTTATGAAGGAGATGAAAAAGTCAAGGGGACCAAGCTTCAAACTTACAAAGGTCAATTTGAACATCTGAAAATGAAGGAAGATGAAGATATTGTAGCTTATTTTCTGCAATTTGATGAAATAGTGAATTCTATTGGAGGAATGGGATAAGAAATTAAAGGTTTGGTAATTGTTCAAAAGATACAAAGGTCTCTTCCAATGAAATTTGATCCTAAGGTTTCATCCTTAGAAGAAAGAGAAGATCTTGCTACGTTGAGCATGGATGAGCTACATGGAATACTTAGAACTTATGAAATGATAAAAGAACATGATAATACATCCAAAAGGGAAGAAAATTTCAAAGCATCCAGGAAGACAAGAAAGAACAAGAAAAGGTCAAAGCCAAGTTGCAGCTGCAGTAATGATTCAGATGAAGATGAAGAAATAGCCAACTTCATGAGGAGGTTGAAGAAACGAATTGTCAAGTACAAAGGTAATATTCCCTTAAAGTAATTTAATTGTGGTAAAATTGGTCATTTTTCTTCCAAATGTCCTTATGCAAGGGGTTCAAATAGTGATGAAGAAGAAAAAGTTCTTAAGAAAGAAAAGAAATATCAAAAAAGAGACAAGAAAATAAATAAAATAAAATTCTTCAAGAAAAGTCTATATTCGAGAGAAGATAGTTCCTCATTTGGTGAGGATATAGTTCCTCATTTGGTGAGGATAATGACAGTGACAGTGAATCAGAAAGAGTGTTCTTTATGGAAATGGAAACCCAAGAAGAAACCCTTGAAGATGATGAGGAAGATTGTGAAGACGAAGGAGACATGTATCTTGAGGAAGAACTGATCAATTCATTAAGAGATATAAAAATGGAAAGGAAGAAAAAAAAGTCACTCAAGAAAGAACTAAGCGATCTAAAGGAGTATTCTCAAAGTCCCAAAAAAAATTATGAGGAAACATAGTATATTATCATCAGTCTCAAATTAGAGTTGGAAGAATCCAAAATTATTGAAGAAACACTCAAAAACTAGTTGGAAGAAAAGGAGAAAATAAAGGAGAGCCTGGAAGAAAAAATAATATCACTAAGGAAGGAACTTCAAAAGAAGGAAATCCAACATAACTTTGGCAATAGCACCAAAATATTGGATGGAATCATCAGCAGTCAAATGCCATGATAAGACAAGTCTAGACTAGGATACAAGAAAACTCATACTAAGAAGGGTTCAAGCTCCATGACGATAAGAAAAGAAGCATAATAAAAATATTTATGCAAATGTCATCATAGGTCCCATCAAGAAGGAAGAATGCAATCCTTTAAAGGAGAAAATTCAATAAATGGATATGATCCAATCAAAGGGAAACAAAATCAACAACCAACAATGGAGAGGACTCAAGAAGAAGATTATAGAAGAGTTGCACCACCTAGAAGATCTCCCACACTCAGGTACCAAACTATATTTCTTGGATTATGTTATTCTACAACAATTTTGGGAACAAGGATGTAAATTGTAGAGCTTATGCTAGGAATAGAAGCAACTATGGAGGCTACCCTAAAAATGACATCTCAGAAAGCCTCATGAATATTATAACAAAAACTATAATAGTTTTGGCTCATTGAATAATGAAGTAGAACGCTACAAATGCAACAATTTTGGACACATAACCAAATATTGCAAGTCGATTGTTCCTCCAAGGGAACTAAAGAAATATTTCAACAGTCATGTAAGAGAACCGTCAAGGATATGGAAAAGGAAGCAATATGAATTAAACATTGAAGAATGTGTGATTTCTCTATAAGCCCAAAGCAGAAAAAGTGAATGGTACATTGACAATGGCTATTCAAAACACATGACAAGGGAAAATGATAGATTTGTAACACTGAAGAAAGAAAAAGATGGATTATTTTTGTTTGTGAATGATAAATGAGCCAAAATTATAGGTAAATGCATAATCAATCTTGCAAGCAAAGTCTCCATGGAAAAAAAATTCCTACTTGTCGAAAATATGAAGCATAATCTTTAAGTGTGAGTCAAATGTGTGACTAGGGACACACACTTCTATTCAACTCAAAGAAATGTGAAATAAGGAAATAACGATGAAGTAGATTGGTGGCGATAACAATAAGGACTCTAAACAACATATACATTTTGAATGATATCGGAAAGGAAAGATGTTGCTTGGGAAATGAATATGAAATTTGGCTTTGGTACAGAAGAATGGGCCATATGCACTTTGACAATCTTGTCAAAATCAACAAAAAGGAAGTGGTACGAGAAATGTTTGAAATTTCAAAGCCAACAAGCATTATGTGCAAGCACTTCTAGCATGGAAAACAAACAAGAGTTGAGTTTAAGACAAAGGAATAATCTACAACAAAACCATTGGAGATTGTACACATCGATATATGAAAACCGATGAGAAAAAAAGGGTTGAGTGTTGAACAATACTTCATGTTGCTTATTGATGATTACACAAGAATGACTAGGGTATGTTTCCTCAAGAAAAAGTTAGAAGTGTTTGAATGTTTTAGGATATTCAAAGAAATGGTTGAAAATGATATTGATTTGAAAATCGAGTGCTTAAGATCAGATAATGGAGGTGAGTTCACGTCAAAAGAATTCAAGGATTTATGTGAAGAACATGGAATAAAAAGATAATTCTTAGCAGCTAGGATACCTCAAAAAAATGGAGTCGATGAAAGGAAGAACATAACTATATAGTAAATGGCTATAACCATGTTGAATGATTCCAAGTTGAGCGATATCTTTTGGGTACAAGCAGTACATACGACCGCTCATATATTGAACAGGGGAATGCTTGGAAGTAACAATGATAAGACTCCATATGAACTATGGAAGGGAAGACTGCCAAACATCAAGCACTTTAGATTTTTTGGAAGAAAATGTTATATAAAAAGATAAGATAATAAGGTTGGAAAATTTGACTCTCGGGTTGATGAAGGAATACGCATTGGATACTTAAGAAAAAGCAAGGAATACAAATGTTATAACCAAAGACTCAACAAAATAGTGGAAGGAATCAACGTAAAAGTTGATGAAATAAATGTGTTGAAGACTAGGAAAGAAAGAATAAATTCAAAAGAGCAGTAAGTAGAAGAAGAACTAAAGAAAAAACAAGAAGAAGTAGAATAAAAAGTAGTAGTAGAAGAAGAAGAACCGGAAGAGAAGCAACCAAAAGTAGAGAAAGAAGTAATAGAAGACAATCGACAAGATCTCCAAACACCTTCTAAGACACCTAAATTTTAGTATCAGAAGAATCATTCAGCGGAACAAATTATTGGGGATAAAATGCAAGAATAGAAACCAGAAGAAGCAAACAAGCACGTACACCAGAAAAAATACATCTATCATTATTATCCATAGTTGAACCAAGAAACTTTGAGGAAGCTAGCAATGATGAACATTGGATAAAGGCCATGGAAGAAGAACTGAATCAAATAGAGAAGAATGGGACATGGGAATTAGTTCTAAGACCTAAGGAAAAAAACTTCATAGGCACAAAGTGAGAATTTAGAAACAAGTTGAACGAATATGGACATGTAACCATAAACAAGGAAAGGTTAGTATGCAAAGGATATGCACAAGTTGAAGGTATATATTTTGAAGAAACCTTTGTCCCAATAAAAAGAATGGAAGCAATAAAAAAATTATTTGATTATGCATGCTCCAGAAGGATCAAGGTATATCATATGGACATAAAATAAACCTTCCTTAATGGATAATTAGAAGAAGAAGTTTACATAGAACAACCAGAAGATTTCAATTGTCAGAAATACCTATATATTGAAGAAATACCTATATATTTCAATTGTATATTGAAGAAATACCTATATGGACTCAAGTAAGCACCTAGAGCTTGGTACGCAAGATTGGAATATACTTACAAAAATAAGGATTCATAAGGGGAAGCACAGATAGTAATCTCTATATAAAAGTGGAACAAGACAATTTGACTATCACTGAAGTATACATGGATGACATCATCTTTGGAAGTGATGATGATAGGTTGAGTCAAAAGTTTTCTAGAGATATGCAGAGTGAGTTTAAAATGTCCCCACTTGGAGAGTTGACTTCATTATTGGACTCCATATATCTCAAGTAGATGAATTCATATTCATTTCCCAAACCAAGTACATCAGGAAATGTTGAAGAATTTAAGAATGTAAGATTGCAAACCCATAATCACTCCTATCGTGACTGGTTGGAAGTTGAGAAAGGATGATGAATCTAAAGAAGTGGATCATAGACTTTATAGATTGATGATTGGAAGTATACTCTATGTGATAGATTCAAGACCATATGTGATGCAAGAAGTTGGATAGGTTGCAATATTTAAAGCAACACTGAAGGAAAACCATGTTCTAGTAGTGAATAGGATCTTCAAATATCTCAAAGGAACAACAATTTTTGGAATATGGTATATGAAAGGGAATGAGATAACTATGGTCACCTACACAGATGTAGATTGGGAAGGAAGTATTGATGATAGAATAAGTACAGGTGGATAAACTTTATACTTGGGTGATTTTCTAGTGTCCTGGTTGAGCAAGAAGTAGTCTTCAATATCCTTGTCCACAACATAAGCATAATATATTGCAACAACAACATGTAGTACTCAGGTCCTCTGGATGAATCAAACCCTGCAAGACATACAAGTATGATATGACAAGCCTATTTCATTATTATGTGACAACACCAATGCCATAAACATCTCCAAGAATCCAATGATGCATTCCAAGACCGAGCATATTCCTATCAATTACCACTTTCTTCGAGAACGTGTCACAGAGAAGAGTATTAAGTTAGAATACATTGGGAAAAAGGAATAAATAGCAAACAGCTTCACCAATCCTATCCCAAGGGATACCTTTGAGTATCTCTATTACAAATTGGGATTAGTTTCTGCTCCATATTGATTTGCTTGCCATCTAGAAAGGAAGAAAGGGGAAGAAAATATGTCAGGGGGAGTTACTCTTTTCCATTGATTTAAAATGGGGAGAGAAATATCAAAAGCATGAATATAGGGGGATTAATGGTTACGGGAGGAGTATGAGTGTTTCCATCAATGCCAAAGGGGGATATTTTTGGAAAATTGGTTGTCTTTTATGTCAACCCTAGAAGAATCCCTGAAGCAAGTCCAAAATCCCCTAGAAGTGATGGGATTACTTGAAGGGGTATCCAAAGTGGTCCCCTTATGGTGTAAATCTAAGAATGTCCCTCACAGGAAGACACTTTGAAGAAGCCTACAAAAATCCCTTTTCGTCAAGAAAAGAAGTTCCAATGTATGGTCAATAAGTCCTAAAAATATGGTTAAAAGACCTCAAAGGTGTGGTCAAGAAGCCCTGCAATTGATTGAAGAAAAATACTATGAAGGGCATTGAAAATGCATGCAAAAAATACATGGATTGATAGTTCTCGTTAATCCATTTCCAATGGTAGGTGGCACAACATGTGGTTCCTCGCGGTTGAGGAGATATTCCCTCTTAAATACAATCATGTGAATTTTCCCCATTACATGAGTGAGCCCTATTTGGATTAAACATTAAAATTCAAATTGAAGTTAGATATCAAGACGAACCTACCTCAAAAAAAGATTAAAATTAAGTTAAGTTTACATGGTTAATTTAGCCCTCAAAGGATGTTAAATATAGTATAAATAGGCACTAAATGATCCAGGTGGATATTGGTGGCCACTTACCTATTCCAAATGGCTCCTCTTGTCCATTTTTGTTCAACACGTTATTTTGTACTTCTTTGTGTGTTCTACACTTATCGGGCTATCTGAAGCCCCACAAATCCTCTAGGTGGGTATTGGTGGCCTCTCGCCTAATACAACTGGCTTATTTTGTATGTTTTCATGTCAGCACATCTTGATGTACTTCCAGGACCATTTTGGGGCCCTAAAGGTTGTTTTTTTGGCTCACCACAATCAAATTGTAGATGGAGTCAGAGTTCGGCACTAGAATGTGTATCTCTTTGAAATAATTTTCCAATGGGCTATCATGCGCCTAAAACGAATGTCATATGCAAAATTTACAACCCTGGGAAGTTGAGGTACCAACTTACACCAACTTACCTTTAGGGGCCCACATGATTTTTGGTGTTTCACCTTCTAGGGTTAGGTTTTTGGATGTCTAGGGTTTTGGCATTCATGAGTAATATCAAAAAGGCCTCTGGAGCCTCATTGTAATCTATTCTTCTCAGACGTATGCACGTAGAAACTACATCTCTTCTCAGAGATAGCTACCACCATTCGAGCAAGTGTTTCAGTTCTGCAGTTTTACAGTTTCAGCCTATTTCATTATTCAATAGAAGATATTGTTCATTGGATATTTGTGTTATTCTTCATATCTCTGTGTTTATTGTATTCAGTATGTTAATCGGTTCATTCCACTCCTAAATCTGGATCACTAAAGGTTCTCATTTTGAGTCATCACATCAATGACTTTTGGTCTGAGGAAATCAAGAGAAGTTTGAGGTTTATCTTTGGTGCAGATTGGAGGATTCAAGTGAAGGTTAGAGGTTGATTTTGGTGCAATTTTTTGAGTTTGTTCTTGGACTATCTTGAGAGAACTTCAAATATATCTTTGTGTATACAAGTGAAGTTTTAGGACTATTTTCCAGTATGAGTTCCAGAGGTCTTTTGGCCAAATTTAAGGGTTGTTTTGGAGCGAACCTTAGCTAAGTATAAAGACAATTTTGAGGCAAGGTTCAAGGGTAATTTGAGAGAAGATCTTAGGTATGTCTTGTGAAAACTACAAAAACATATTAAGACAAGTTTAAAGGGAAATCCAAGTGAATCTCAGACCTATTTTGAAGAATTTTAAGTAAATCTCGAGGTCTGAAAACAAAGAAGAAAGATATGGTTGGTGCGAGTTTGAGTACTGTCCTGGTGCAAGTTATAGAAGAAACCTAAGAAAAGTTCAAGCCTGGTTTTGGAGTGTGTTTTTCTGAGATCTATTGGGAGCAGTTTTCATATCTATTTTGGAGGAGGTTCATGATATATGTGTTATCAGATTGTATCTCTTGTTTTCTTTCCCAATTTGTCTTCTTACTTGAATGAATTGTACACCTTGAGGATCATGGTTKCCTTTGATTAATGGATTCTTGAGCATCTGAGGATCTGATGTATTTTTCCTATTAGTCACTRTTTATATTCAAGTACCTTGAATTCATTTATGCAGAGAGGATCTCTACCTTATGGATGTTCTTCTTTTTGTTATATTTTTATTCCTCTATTCAATAAACCTTTATCAGATATGCATATTGATTGCATTTAATGAGCAGGGTGTTTGCTTGACTCCATAGCCCAATGGTCCATCATTGATTTACAGCAGCTTACTGTCCTTCCCCTTCCTTGTTTTCTTCTTCTTAATCCACAAAACCAATCAAGCATTTTTATTTCTATGTTACCAAGCTTACTCTCTTTTGCGGGCTGGGAATGACTCTTGGAGTGATAACATAATTGGCGTCGTTGTCGGGGATGGAGATGAATGATAATTCTTCCCTGGGAGAATGACATTGATCAGATCCAACTTTTGATGGTGAACAAGGGTTGGTCACATAATCAGGGCTGCATCATTCACTTGGCGACTTCACTGATACGGGACAGTCATAGCCATGGAAGCTATCTTGGCTCGGAGGTTTGCACCTTTCAATTTTTCAGCTATTCCTGGTTTTCCTAATCATGTGCCTTCCTTCTTAGAATGCATAGATTTTCTGCCTTTATTTCGTGGAGATGAAGGGGATAACCCTACCCAACATCTCATAGATTTTCACCAGTGCATAGATCAGTTGAATGTCTATCATGAAGATTCTCTCATGAAGGTTTTATTATACTCATTACATGGTGATGCTCGAAGGTGGGGGTATCATTCACTCCATGTTTCCAGCATATATTTGCTACAGGAATTTCATGCAGCTTTCAATAAGCATTTCAGTAGGTACTACTCTTCTGACAAACTTCTTGAAGGGTGTTGTGAAAAATACAAGCTTTATATTTAGCAGGAAGTAGAGACTTCTTCATGTGATGAGCTTAGTAATGATCTGATTGAAAATGAAAGTGAAGATGAAACTGAGTTTTCTAATGAAGTTGTGCATGAAAATTTTTCTCCTTCTAATTCCCGAGAAGAGGACTTACATGGCATGATTGATGGTTGTACTAATGATTGCATGGATTCAGATCCATTAAATCCTGTAGCTTATGCATCTGATCTCGTTGTTTTACAAGAAGAAACTATTGTAGAAAATGATCTTTCTCCTTTCCTGCAAGAGGTTTCCCATCCTTTGTTAGTACCTGAGATTGAAGAAGAATATCAGGAGATTGATCATCTTTTTATGCGAGAAAAGGGCGTGCTTGATTCACCTATTTTTGATGAATATTCTAATGAAGGAGAGCAGATCTCTTTTGTCAACGTGAAGAGCAGCCCACCAGTTTATGACATCTATGAATCAGATGTTGATGAAGAACAATTGTGTATAGAAATCAGCCATTCGAAAACTCCCATAGCAGACATTCAACAATCACCTTCTCAAATCAGTGAGCCCGCATGTATTGTGTTGGAACCTGGATCTGTAGAAGATACCAAACAGTCTATCATCAATAGTGAAGCTAGCATACAGTCCTATTCAGATTTGCAAGCATCCGCAGGTGGCAAACATGATCAATAGGAGGATATGCAGAGACTTTTGGATCTTCAATTGAAATAACAGCAAGAGGTATTTGTTTTCGATCTTATAGATCCATTTTCTAATTATCTCGAGTCTCTGAGCATCTTGGATGCCATAGCACTTTTGTCAATTGAAGGATGGCTATCCTGCTCTTTTGAAATGCATTTATGTATTCTTTGGTTTCATACATTGATCATTTCCGGATCAAGATGCTTACCAATCAGTTAGATGCTTGTATGGCTTCATTGGAGGAACGTTTTACCTAATCTGAAGCAGCACGCTTGATTAGAGTAGAAGTAGGAAGAAATAAGCTCATTTTTTAGCATTTCCTTTTTTTCAGTTTTCAGCATACAGTCATATCAGTTTCAAATAAGGAACATAGGTGCTTTTGAGTACAGAGGTTTTCTGGGATAGAGTTAAAGATGGACAAGGCACAGGTCTACAAGTTCTTGGCATCTCGCGGGGAGCATGCCATCCCCCATGGAGCCTATGTTAGCACAATAATTCTCATCTAGAAGAGGCCTAACTATTAGAGTTTTGGAATTTTGCTAAATACCAATTCCCTCAGTGGTAAATACACTACCTCTTTGCACTGCCAAGGCATCTAAGTAAAGGGGGTTTGATATCATGAAAGGAAATTAATTACTCTTCACATGTTCAAGATTGAAGGCTCTGCAGTTTTTAAAATTCTACCTAAACCGACACATAGATGCAGCACAGTGGCGCTACCTACAGGCATTGCGTAATATTCTAGCAGAAAACGAATTGTGCAGAGTTTTTTTACCAGTTTTGAGTCATTAACTTAAAACTTTGATTGTGAACAATTAAGAAGGTATTTTTGAAAACTAGAGGAGGTTTTTGTTCATAACATTCCAAATAACAAAAACCTCTCAGTTTTTCAAAATTTGTTCTGGTTTGAGAGATTTTGGATATAGAAGTAGGCGTTGCGTACTCTACACAGTGGCGATGCGTACTGATTTCCTGTAGCGGTCACGGTTTTCATATTCGCCTTGTTGGTAGGTTGTCACATGTCAAAGAGGGTTAGAATGACTTTTCAAGGATCACTTATATTTCAAGGGACACCTTCACCTAAGATTTAGCTCCAACAAATGCCTCATGCATGAGGTGGAAACAATTTATTAATGACTTCCAACAAATTCTTGAAAATCAACAGTTTGTTGGATTTTTGTCTCTTTGACTGTTGCCACCTATCTCCAAGGCTTAGAATCCAATGGAGGAGATGGGATTCGACCTCCTTAGGTTATTTGGATGTTATTTTCTATTTAAGGAAGGAGAGATCTCTTGGAGAGGGGTTGGATTCATGAGCAAGAGAGATGAGAGAGTTGTAGGAGGCACTTTGCCTGTGATCATTGTAACCTTGAGGGGCTTTTGTTTTTGTAAACATTTATGTTATTGAAGGCTCATGATATATGTGTTATCAGATTTTATCTCTTGTTTTCTTTCCCAATTTGTCTTCTTACTTGAATGAATTGTACACCTTGAGGATCATGGTTGCCTTTGATTAATGGATTCTTGAGCATCTGAGGCTCTGATGTATTTTTCCTATTAGTCACTGTTTATATTAAAGTACCTTGAATTCATTTATGCAGAGAGGATCTCTGCCTTATGGATGTTCTTCTTTGTGTTATATTTTTCTTCCTCTATTCAATAAACCTTTATCTCATATGCATATTGATTGCATTTAATGAGCAGGGTGTTTGCTTGACTCCATGGCCCAATGGTCCATCATTGATTTAAAGCAACTTATTGTCCTTCCCCTTCCTTGTTTTCTTCTTCTTAATCCAAAAAACCAATCAAGCATTTTTATTTCTATGTTACCAAGCTTACTCTCATTTGCAGTCTGGGAGTGACTCTTGAGTGATAACACAGTTGGTGCTAGATAATCTTGGAAGTTGGTGCTTCTGATGGATGTAATCTTCTGATATATTAAGAAGCTTTCTGTGATTTTCTCCCATTAGGGTTTCCGTGTAAAATCTGTGTGCATTGTGTATCTGTGGTTTGTTTCAATATATGACATCATGAATGCAATAATATCTTGAATGAAATTATAAGTAGAAAAGTGATAAATTGTTTATACGGATTCACCTCCCCCTTCCCGCCCTCCTCTTAGTATCCCTGAATATGCCATCAGAATGAACATCTAAAATTTTGACCAAATGTACCCAAATATCTCACCCCCATCTCCTCAAAATTTTACGATCTGAAATGTTCGAGAAAATAAGTTATAGAGAAAATGACAAACTGGATTAAAACCAATTTTGCAACTCCCCTTTTGGAATGATATTCAATATTTGCTCATCCACTTCTTAATATGTTATTACATTTTTCACCTGCACACTTTCTCTCAATACTTTCTCTTTTTATGTTTTATCATAACCCTTCATCAAGGGACCTGTTAATTCAAAAAGACACGACACCCATTAATTAAATAATTAATTCCCCTTTTTTATTTCACTTTTCCAAATACCATGGGAAAATATCATGGGCTTCCAAACCCATGGGTTTGAAACCATCATTTCACTTTTTACTTTTTCACGTGCACCCCTTTTTTAATATACTTGTAAACCTATACATAAATCAATCTTAGAAATGTTGTGTCTATTTGTAAAGTCATAATATGACATTAATGAATACATTAATCCTTTGGCATCAATGACAATAATTCTAACACTTTATGTGAAATAAAGGCGACAAAGGAGTGCATGCCTAGATGTATGCAATACTATTCTTTAAGAAAAATGCATATGTCTTTGTTTTATGGATATATATTGTTTTGTGAAATTTCCTGAAAATAGTGGACCTGTAGGTCATTATTAAGGTCTTTAGTGAGGTTTTAGAAAAACTAGAAAGGTATATTCTAACTCCATTGTAGTGCTATAATTATTCCATGCAATATTCAATTCATAATTTTTCTAAAATTGAAAACCCAAACATCATTTCAAGTTACAAGTTACATGTCTATAAATTTAGTTTTCTAAAATTATATGCCTTTTTCTTATGGCCACAGAAGATCCTTCCTTGATTATTCTTTAACTTTTCCAAATATAAAATTTGCTTACCAATTAACCACCATACCATCTCCCAAAAGGGTATTCTTATTCCCTAAGGACCGTAGAGCTACAACAAGTTGTGTGAGAAGAGTACAAAAGCTAGAATTGAGAATGTGTGGCTCCTCCAGAGCATTGAGGTCCCAACCTCTATGGTACTAGCATATTCTTGAGACAAAACTCAACACCAACCCACTAAGAAAATTTCAAGCATTATGAAACCCATCTAGTATTAGGGTGCAAAAAGGTGAGCTATCAAGCCCAAACCTTCTTTCTTATATATCAATTGAGGCTCATACCATTTGTCCATCTCATGAAAAATACTCATTATTTCAATTACTAAATGTTTATTATTCACCCACCCATATGTCACTCCATGCATAAGTAATTATTTATTTAAAATGAAAAATAGAGATTATTCATTGCATGCCAAGCCTTCTCTATTTTTACTATTAGATGTTCCCTAGATCCCTTTTCTTTTTCCTCATTGAGTGGGTGTATATGAAATTATTATTTTCTATTTAAATATGCATTTCACCCCTTTCTATATGCATTTCCATTTCCAATTATAAAATAAGTTATATTTCCCCTTTTTACCAAACATGTGCATAAGGCTATATGATCAATCAAACCACTCATGCAACTCATTCAATTTCTCATGCTAAAATAAAATGCATACGCTGACAAATGATACTTTTCTCCCAAAGTATTCATATATATGAGTACACATAAACCAATTCAATACCAAGGGTGAGACCAAGTTACCTCGGAGTCTTAAAGTATTTGATACCAAGAGTTAGACATAACCTCTACAACTCTTCAAGTTCCCTGCACCAAGAGCTAGAGATAACCTCTACAACTCTTCAATTGCATGATACCAAGGTGTTGTATTGGCACCAACAACTTCCCTTTTTCTTAGGAAATCACTCAAAGATCAATTTTCCCCAAGAAACAAGAATCCTCTTTTATGTCTCCCAAGCCCCTTTATCTTGGCATCCAAGTTAAGTTGTCTTTACAACCTTTGATTCAACCCCTTCTATCTTTTACTTAGAATTTTTATCCTTCTTAGCTCATTGATTTTGGCTATATCAATGAGTTAATCGTTTCCTCACCGATACAACCAATATCAAAGAGTTAGTGTTTTCTTCACCAACACTGAAAAGTTCCCAATACTTAGCATAATTTTGATTCAAGTTGTTGTGTATCGGTGCCCACGAGGTTTTTATCTCCAACACAATGGCATTGATTTCTCCTTTTACTCTGATACATGTAATTTGATGGACTCTCCCTACGTATTGGTATCAATGAGCTTATACTCGCAGACACGTTGGCATTCATTCAATCACCATCGTTGATACAAGTAGAATCTTGCCATCGATGACTTCTCACTCAAAGGTTTGTATGTGTCAGTGTTGATCACTTGATACATCGGTAGGCTTTAGTTTCTCCATACCTATACACTAAAGGCTTTCCCTCATCGAAATATTCGTAAGTATATCAGAGGTGGATGTGGCACCCACCTCAACTTACCTCATCGAAATATTCATAAGTAAGCGTTCTTCCCTAAGCTCAACTTACCTCTTCACTTCACGCCTTAACCCTACCTTCGTCCCTTCTTGGTCGACATGCCCTAGTTCTCATTCTCAACAACAAATTGCCACCATGGGTACCAAGGTAACCTAGCTTTCCTTGGCCTATCCCCTATCCACTCACACGATATTTTAAGCCCTCTCTAAAAGACATGTGCCCTAACCCTAGGTATCAAGCATTCAAAATTTCCACCATCTATCCCACCAGGGTATGAGTTTGTTTGCATCGAAGCATGAAGAATCCACCAAGTATAATAAGACACAGTTACACTTAGGCACAAAATCAATCCAGTCTTACCTTGTCGGTAACAACCATAACACCCTCACTAATACATGCCCCTTGCTTCGGAAAAAATCAAGACTTTGGCACCGATACGACCTCATGTTTGGGTATTCGATTGAGACTTAACCTAAAGAATATGAAAAAGTTATCTATACCAATTCCCATGAATATTTACTCACCCATACATCCCCACCTTCGTCGACAAAGTTTGGTGGATGAGTGTCGATATGGATTCGACCTTGTCGGTAAAGTTTAGAGAATCAACATTGATACACCTTTTCCTTCACTAACGAAGCTCAAAGTATCAATGTTGATACATATGCAGCTTAGTCGACAAGTATTTTTTAATGAGTGTCAATACAAACTTAACCAAATCGGCGATAATCTTATGATTGGCGTCGATACACGATTTTTCCCCTTCCTCAACCATTTCCCCAAAGAATTGGATAAGTCCCCTTCACAATGTCGACATATATTTCCTCTTCATATGTTGATACACCTCCCCATGTCAGTGTTAATGATATTTTTGATGCTAATATAGATATGTATCGGCGCCCAAATCTTGAACCCTTTGATTTTTCCAAGAAAGCATGAAAATCACCTAAGTGCAGAAATTAAGTATGTCTTTCTCTTTCTTCATTTCTTTGATTTATGAAATAATGAGTATTTGATGATATTATATAACAAGTGGTGATTTTGTTGAACCGATGAGAAATATGTTTCGCATATTCATATATGTCGCCACATAAACAACCACAAAGTGATAGCAAAGCCCATGTGGAAGAAGCCTTTGGAAGCGAAATCATTCAGGAGGAAGAAGTAGAGCTCCCATGACCCATTTATGACGAAAAAAAGGGATTATCGATAGAGAAACTTCAATTAAATGGGGTGAGTTTTATGAGATGTTCAATAATCAAAGTTTCCCCCAAGGGGCAGAAGATGACTTCGACCTAAAGATATTCAAGAACATTAGAAAATCTAAACTGCATAGGGTGAAATCCCATGTAGTAATGTTCCCCTATGCAGAGGCCATTGCATGGATAGTGAGGCATGTGAACTTGGAGACCAGGTACATCCTCAATGCCAGGGAGCACCCAATAACATCTTTCGAAACATCAACTATAGATTCCTTCTATCACTTGGATGGAGGGGAAAGGTCGCTAGATAAAAAAAATTATAAAGGAGTTCCCACTTAAGTTAAAGGATATATTCAAGGTCTGGTACAATCCCAAAAAACTTTTGAAATCAAGGCCCTCAAGCGAGTACCCCACCAACTTGGTGGTAACGCCTTACCAATATGCGATGGTGATGTTGTTCACATTATATGGGGAACTCGATGCTTCAAAATTCTCGATGACTTGGGCACCTCTCATTTACTACATCATCGATGTTGGGTCAAATTTCAATTGGGATAACATTCTATCAACATCCCTGGAGGAATCCATCAGAGAAGTCAAAGAAGTCGTCCTTGGGAAATTTTCGAGTTTTCACATGTCCTATTATCTTCTAGACATGGTACGCATCTGCCACACATATCCAAAGATGGCTTGGTCCTGGCAGACAATTGATCCCCCAATCCACATTTATTGCAAGGTGCTCTTGGAGCACAAGTATAGAAAAAAATATCACAAGATCTGTGATCACTTCCTGGTGCCATTATTCCATCTTATCTTCAACACACCTATTCCATGCATGATGGAAAAAGCACATGTGATAGTCCATAGGATAGCATACTTGTACCTTTTGGAGTATGGGAAGTATTTGAGAATATATAGAGCCACTAAAGCTCCACATTTTCTTCCAATATTTTTCCTAGATAAGCTGGTCTTACAAGAAATTTCTTATTAGACCGTAGTTCACAGAGTTGGCGCATCTATTTATGGGGACAAGAAGGACATATGGCCTCCTTTTCCATTATGGGTCATATCATATTCCTTCAATGATGTTAAGTAGGCCTAGGCCAAAGTGGAGACACTGACATCCTTCCACTTGAGAGAGGAAATATTTCAGAGGCATGATCCTTTAGACGTGGTAAAGAAACATTGCCTCAGACACAAGCACAGATGGTAATACACGTCATACAATTGGGAAGAAGAGGAGATTCACTATCATGTCAGAACTTACCACGAGGACATATTCAGGTGCAAGGGAAACCCACTAGGAAGAATATCAGATGAAAAAAGAGCC
Source organism: Picea engelmannii (assembly GCA_009831015.1). Lineage (NCBI taxonomy): Eukaryota > Viridiplantae > Streptophyta > Pinopsida > Pinales > Pinaceae > Picea > Picea engelmannii. Next base: position 7,591 of record ML856859.1, on the reverse strand, counting down.
CAAGAGGCCCAGAAGAAGGTTGATGAAGAAACAACAATAGATGAAGCAGTGACAAAAGATACAGAGGAGGAGAAAAGGAAACATGACGAGGAAGAATTGAACAATGATGTTTCTCCCACAGATACAGATATCACGTGGTCATCAACAGAAGCCTCTCTCACTGGTGGGCACTTCCCACTTGGATAAAGATTAGGAATATTCACGCCCTCCAAGGCTTGTAAGGTGGCCAACCTAAAGACATTCTGGTTTGATAAGGCATTCGACAGAATTGTACAATAATAGACAAAGAATATCCCAAACATTGGGAAATATCCCATATCAAGGTGATATAATATGTCAGGAAGGACCCAATATCCATTGCATCCGCTAACATTATCTTCACGATGGCATCAGAAAAAAATCTCAAAGACCTAGTCCACAAAAATCAATAAAAGGATCACTGGATCAAGGAGCTGGAAGAAGAAGTCAGGAAAGGGAAAAAATATGAAGGGAGCCTCAATGAGTTCAGGATATGAGTAGAAAGAATCAAGAAAAAACTCCACGAGATGGCTACTGACATGTATGAAAACCTCCAGGTATTTCAGTAGTTGGCGGTACAAATCATATCCCAACACAGCTTGGTGCAGTCCAAGAACATTGAATTTTCCACCATTAGGGAAGGCTTGAAAGATATGCAATGGTGGATTGATGAGACCTTGGATGCCCCAACTAGGATGCCTCGCATATCAAAGTGGTAGAGGAATATTAACTATGCCTCCTTAGATAGCTACCAAAAATTTGAGGAGAAGGTTGAGAGGGAAACAAAGAATTCCCTGGAAATTTGTGCACAACTTCACAAGGCAGTGCACATTTTAACACATAAAGGGCACTTTCCTCCTGTCGAAGCACTCAAGAAAACCAAAATAGATGAACATATTTTCAAATAAATACAACTAAATATGAAGCAAAGGCAAGAAGATGCTCAGGATGCAACTAGAGTAACAACAGATATGATGGAAGAACATCTCTTCAAGCTTGCCAAGACACAAAATATGATTCATGATTTCATGGTTAACTTGACGAGAGATATGAAAACCCTCTCGCAGAACTCTAGCTCTCACAAATATTCCCTGGAGACATTCCTATACCATAGAGTCATCGCCATCATAGGACAACATGAAGCTTGGGAAGCTTACTTGGGGGAAAAGGACAAATAAAGAAAGAGAAAACAACAAATTCGAATTTGTCCACAACCATCTCCTATTTTGTCTTTTTGTTTTCAGCCACGATTAGTTTCATCTTATTGTAACACATGTCAACATCATTTGAGAGGGGAATATAAAGAGAATTGTAATTGCTTCTTGTAGAATCCAAGAACTCCCCGTAGGCAGTTAGTAAGATTACTATAAGTAAGAGAAGAGACCCATTTTGAAGGGACCCTTCAAGCATCGTAAATTCGGGAACTATTTTCTAAACTAAAATTGAGAATCCCTCAGGGACAATTTTGTTAAATAGAATTACCGTTGATGGTGGATTGTTTGTTGTGAACTATTTCAAGTAGGTTGTTATGTTGTTTGCATGTGTTGTAAGAATGTTGTTTCTTTTATAGAATTTTCTTGTGCAAATATATTTATTTCATGCAGTTTAGTTTCTTCTCTCTTATTATTTATCCTGGGATGATGAGTAGTTTATGCATGTGAATCTGTATCTCATACTAATCTAGTTATGTCTTTGTATGTATGTGTTATCTAACTCTATTTCTTCTAACAACTATCTAGAAGAAGTATTTGCAGGGATTAGTGGCATTTATGGTTGCTCATTAGTTAGTGTAGTCGCTCCTAGCTAGGATAGGATAGATTAGATTGTATTCCTACAAGTAGTTAGTTTTCATCTTCTCAATCCATTCTTAAACTACTTCTCCATCAATAGAGCCCCAAAATTCTAGAAACTTAACTTTTTCCAATTATCTTTAACAATTAACATTATGATGGTTTACTGGTCCATCTCCAACAATGGAAACACCACTTGTGTCCTAGTTCAACCTATTAGTTAATGAGTTAAATATCCTTTGAAATGATTGCATCATTGACACAACTTCACCCACGTGTACATTTCCTTTAACTTATGCTCTAGAAGAATAAGGAAAAGGTGTCAACTAAAGTGGAGGTCATGCACTTGTTGATCGTTTTTTTTTTGTCAAGGGAAAATAACCAACATTTGAGAGAAAATCTTGTGGGGAACAAGAAAGACTCTCCTCATTTTTATAGAGGTGGTTCTCCTCTCTTGATATATTGGAAGATTCTTTGTATGGCTTTAGATGAATGCAATGGGCGAGTGCTAAAGAGAAAACCCCCAAAAAAAATCTTCCGACAAAGCTCTCATTTAGCATATTTATTCATTAAGCATGTCATCTTATTCATGGAAATAAAAGTAAACAAATATAATGAAAGATATTTGTACAGAGCACACTTTCAACTGATATTTTCCTTCCTTTAAAAATGTTGTGAACCCAGAATCAACTATGACTTTGTAATATTAAAAGAAAGTCATCAAAGAACTTTAGATGAGTATTGCATTCAAAACTAAAAAAAAAAAGTATTATGATGAGCACACTCCAAAAATATCATACTCAAAAATCTCAAAGTCTGATAAATCATTAGAGATATGCCCTGAAATAGTTATGTGTGGGAGAAATCAATAATAATATCCCAATTATGGCAAGTCTAACAATGTTTTAAAAAGAAGACTAGAATGACAATCTCAACAATCTTAATGACAAATAGATAAACTACAATTATATTGTATTTTCTTTTTACAAGAAGTGATTTTGTTTCTATGGACTTGGAATATCATGAAAAGAATGAAGAATTTAGAGACAGAGAATATCAAACCCAAATCTTCTTGTAGAAAAACATGCATGGAAAACTTGATGGAAATATTCTAGCTGAGAGAAATATGAAAGGGAATGTCACGCGGGATGATTCACAAGTCTTTGGAAACACCAAACTTGCTTCCAACAAAAGGACACATGTAGCAAACTCTCCAACAACCAACCACTAACCCTTTGAATCTTCCTCTTCTTATCTTTTGTAATCTCTTCTTCATATTCTTGAAAAAAAAAATCAATTAGGGTTAGGGTTAGGGTTTTAGTTTCCCTCTTTGTGAGCTTATATATGCATGCTATCAATTGGGACCCACTTTAGAAGCACAGGAATTTCTTTAAATAAATCAATTTCTGAAAAATAATTTGTTTTTAAGAATGAAAATAGTCATGAATGTAATTTAGTTTTTAGGGCATGATAATTGATATTTCATCCATTGAAACCACTTCCAATGTGTTCTTCATATCTTTACCTTTCTGACAATCTCTCATTTTCTCAAATCAGACATCATGATCAAAAGTTATGAGCTTTGGAAGATGGAGACTCAGCCAACATTAATTTGTCTTCATGAATTGTAAGTCTTAGATTTCCAAATTTGACTTCTTTATCCCACATACGTTGTGGGAGGGTACTCTTGAAATATTTGTATGGAGATTTCATCTCCATGTTATTTGTGAATGAAGTAAAGAGAGCCATAGAATTCTATGTAGCTTGTGCACAAAGTATCTTTTGACCGCCACATCATCACCCAGTCCTCATGCCAACTCACTGTCCAGTCAACTATGTTCATCCATGTGTCACCCGGGGGTAGTTCCACGTCACTTCCATGTGTCACCCGAGGGTAGTTCCACGTCACTTCCATGTGTCACCCAAGGAGAGGTCCACCTTAATGCCACTTTTCATTGGGAGGTGTGCCAAAAAATAATGAGAAATAAACTTAGGATAAGAACTTGTATTAAAAGTTTAAATGAAAAGTTAAGACTTGGTAAAAAGAGTTGTGGAAATGAAAATGAAATGGAAATGGGAAATGGGAAATGGAAAAAGAAAATGGAAAATGGAGATTGGAAATGAAAAATAATGGAAAAAAGAAAAGGGAAAATGGAGATTAAAAATGAAAAATGGATGTAAAAAACATTAACATAAAAATCATTAAAACGTCTGGAAATGAAAACTAAGTAGATTTGGAGAATGGAAATGGAATAAATATGGATTAGGTTAAATATGGTCGACTAAATATGGAATAGGTTAAATGTGTAAATAGTTAAATATGGAAATGGTGTGGAATATTGGAAAAATATCACAACATAGGTAGTAGTATGGAATATGGGTAGTAGTGAAAATGACTAAATATGGAAGTGTGGAAGATTGGAAAATGACTAAGTGTGGAAGATTGGAAAACAACTAAGTGTGGAAGATTGGGAAAATGTCACAGTATAGGTAGTGGTATAGAGTATGGGTATTAGTGAAAATGAATAAGTATGGAAGTGTATAGAGGTGTAGAGAGTAGAGAGGAAGGAACGAAAATGACTAAGTATGGAGCAACAGAATGTGGGAGAAAAATGGCATATATTGTGCATATGAGCTATGTTTTAGATTCCATAAAGTAATGAATGGAGCTGAGACATAGGTCTATTTAGTGGGAATCTTGAAACAATTATTTTCCTTTTTTTTGTTTCAAATATAAATTATCCATGTTAGACTTTCATGATGAAGAACTAGAAAACTGAAGCTGATTGGAAACTTGTTGGGTCTTCACAATCAATAGTTGAAGATTATTTGGAACTTTCCAAGTTTGAAGAAAAAAATTGGGTCTCTATTTGATGGGTGAAAACACATCAACAACACCACAGTCTCCTACTGTCCTACTTTCTCCTTTTCCTCTTCTTCTATCCATTGCTTCCCTTGCATGCATGGACATAAAAAAATTCAACTTTTAATCAACTTCAAAAGAAACAAATAAAATCAAGAAAAATTAATAATTCAACACATATATTTTACTAAGCATGTGGGCCCATAGGCCCATGTGTATCTAACCCTACTCTAATACCATATGTAATTCCCCTCCATGGATTTAACCAAAACAAAGCATGTAGCCTAAAAAAGTGTTATTTTTTTATAATCAATACTATAATCACTTCTTTTCCACTAAAATGCTATGTATGCTTGATATAATTTCAAATACTCGATACTAGCACTTGAAACATTTCAAACACCTCTAAGGAACAAAGAGAAACCAACAAATCTACCTCAAATACCAATTTAATCAAGACAAGTACTTGGGCCATAATGATTAGACCTCTACTAATCATTCGATGGCTCCAAATTGTCATCAACAATATTAATACAACAAATTTTCCCTCAAATGGAATTTGTATTCCACAATTATTATTCCACTACTAATCATTCAATGGTTCACCATTGTCCTCAACAACAATAATACAACAAATCTACCCTCAAATGGTCATATACAATTAACATACCCCATAGAATAAGATAGAATATCATCATCCTATATCAAACATGGTTGTAAATTGCCCAACTTTTTTTTTGTGTTTTCATCATCAACAATATGTTTTCTAATTTAAATTTTTTTTAAGCTATCCATAAGAAAACATGGTTGTAAATTAATTATACAATTTTCTGAAAATACATTTGATAAATACGGTTGTTCTAAAGGAAACAACTCTGCAATTTTGACTGTAGAATCATTATCAGTATCATAAATAGGATCCCCATCAAAATGAAAACAACTTGTATCCCATTTATGCCTTCCAATATGTAGAAGGACGTCAATATTTTCAATTTCATGGCCATCTTGCGCTTTATCAAATGAGAAATTGACCAAATCCAAGGGTTTCTCTAAAAACTTTTCACTTTCCAAATCATCAAAGGATGTATCATAGAACTCAAAAACTTGAAAAGGAGTACAACACACCATACCCCTGTCTTCATGTGGAGGAGAGATGCAAACTTGGATGCTCTCAACATCTAGGTATTCATTAAACTCCTCTTCAATGGAATCAGGAGTTTTTTCTTGTTATTATTTCTCTTCAAAGTCTTGATCAAAATATTCATGCATGGGATCAAGAGGCGACTCTTGCTCTAGCATCGAGATATTATGAATCTCTTCATAAACAAGCTCACGATATTTAATATGATATTCATGAATGTCACCCTCATGTGCTTGATATTTTATTAGGTCAAAAGGATATATTTTTCTTTCTTTTGATCTTCAATGGAATCTTGAGGTGGCTCTTGCTCTAGCATGGGAACATGATAAATCTCTTCATAAATATGCTCTTGATGTGATAGATTATTCATATGATCATGGGATTTTTCTCCATACTCGTGTAGGAATACCATAAGGTATTCAAGTATCCCTTCATACTCTTGAAAGTGAGGACCCCAATGTTTGAGGAAAACTTGGATCAAACTTGCAAAGAAGTCATCTTCCTTGGGCCACTACAATACTTGATCAACTTTGTGGATATTTCTAAGAAAATACAAATAGTTTTATTAAGACATCTTCATGTATTCCATTGATCCTTGAAACATATTTCCAGAATGATGTGATATGTTGTATAGAAAAAAGAACATCACCATCAAACTTTGGAATATTATTCTCCCATTTTGGAGGGATCTTATTTGGGCATCCTAAAATTTTCTTAATATCAAAAGGGGGATAAATTTCATGAAATTCCCATGGTTCCATAATTCCTTCATTTGAAAATGTGCAACTTTATACAAAATTTGAAAATAGGATGACACCTTATTCCAAATATGTGTGGAGTTGCCAAGGCGAATCTTCAATGCCTTCAAAATGATGTTTACTTCACCTTACAAGTAAAGGACCTTCAAAAAAAAAATCTATAATGAAGTCACTAGATGTGTAAACCTAGGTTAGGCTTTGGTTTATGCTCACAAAAAGTGTTTAAGAAGAGACTTTGTAACACCCATGTTTCCCCCAGTCTGTAAATATAAGTGTTATTATGGAAAAACAATAAGTCGACCCACGGGTGATCAAGGATAAACAGTGGACCTTGATATATTTTGTAATATTTATATGTGTGTGTGTGTGTGTTTGGTTTTTAATAAAATAGAGAATTCTGAAATATTGTTGAAGGGATGGCCTTCATAGGTTATGATGTCATGAGAGGAGTGGACGAGAGGGAGGCCATCATTGTTTTGAATGAATCTGCTAGGTAGTACCGTGCTTAATTAAAATGATATACATACGAATTGTCCTCAACCCTAGAAACTTACTATTATTCAAGATAGTAGTTGGAATAGTTCTTGAGGGAGTTAAGAATGGATGGGAAAGTACCTTTGGGAAGTTTTTGGCATGATCCATGAGGTCATGAGGGAAGAAGATGAGAATAAAGGGGGAGTGCAAGGGCAGAAGGTCTCACCAGGAAAAATCTTACAGAACTCCTCTCGTGACATCGTACCCTGGCTCGAGGGTGGTTGGTTGTAGCGGATTTTAACACAACCTCGCCTACAGTTGGGTGGAGAGCGGTCCTCTCTACAACAACACTCAACATATCTCAATTTTTTGTAGATAAGTGTATCATCTACCTCTGTGTGTTGATATGAATATGTGTATGGATAAATGAACAAAATAATATTTAGATGTAACCATTTGGTCTGCAAATCAATTTGTGTATTCTGGAGAAACCAATAATTGTGCATAATGTGTAATTCTGTGAAGAGTTATGCATTCTTGCTTGCGA
>ML856858.1:4834-32205 GCA_009831015.1 Picea engelmannii | reverse complement strand
CAAGCCCAGGCCGGTAGTGATGGAGGCTGGTACTGCTGGCAGGACAAGTCTGGCTGAGAAGAAGAAAAGATGGGCCCTCAAGGGCCATGCTCAAATCAATCTGCTCTCGTACTCCATGTCTAGGACCATGTGGGCCTCCAGACATGATCTCCTAGTTATCCCTAGATATCGGGGATAACAGGGTTCATAAAAGCCTAATGAGGAATCTTCGTTGAAGCCAGAAGGCTTAGGTATTAATGGGTATTGGCAATCCTAAGTTATCCTTTGATATAATTAATCATATTATAATATAATTAATAAAAGGATAATTTGTGATTGAATATAGTTAATCATTTTTCCCAGTAAATAAAAAAATATGCATATATATATATATAGGTTGAATTACGTGAAAATTAGGCATGGAGTTATGTGTCGGGAAGAATTGAATTATATACCTTAATTGAGGTTAATCAACTTAAGTATATTATGGAGAAATTAAACTCATTGTGTTATAATAAAATTACTCATAATTATCATATGGGTAATTTATTAAATTAGTTCTAAATTACTTCTAAGAGGGAAAAGAGAAAATAAAACCTTAGTAATTATTGGGCCATGAGTATTAGGTTAAGCAAAAATAAATTACTGGATAATTAGTTTGTGGAGAATAATTATCCTTAATGAGGTTTAAGTAATTAATTACCAAAGAATGGTATTCTATGAAATATTAATTAAGTATTTTATTTGGACTATAGGAGAGGGACAATTGTCATCCTCTACTCGAGGAAGCCTAAGCGCCCTATAGTGACATGGCGAATCAATGCTCACTAAGAACATCATTGTGTTGACGTATGATAATCTTCCATGGGTTGACGAGTTGAGTGGAGTCGAGTAGGATTGGTGAACTTTAGGTGCCAAATGGATCCTAATTGTAGTTTGGGAGGTCTAGAATTCATCAAGACTGTCTATCGAGAGAAAGGGATTAGTCTTTGATAGCATATTCGTTACAGGTAAGAAAAAAAATTATACCCCATCCCTTAAAAAGGTACTTTCAGGTCAAGTGTTTGATAGAGTGGTATCGGAGCGGGAAATGACACTTGGCCTACTTGGGCTCATGAACGAGTCGCATAAAATTTTATTAGAGAAATTTTAAGGGGTAACACCCTATCTTACCCCATTAATAAGAAGCTTATTTAAACCACTATTGAAGAGAGGAACGATTTTTTTTTTTGTTATATGTTTAAAAAAATCTGAACTCTGTGTTGCTAGTGTTCCAAATAATGAATCTGACTTCACCTTACAAACTGTATGTATTGTTCATAAGATATTATATAATTTACTAACATAAAAAAATTTATCAGCACTCAAATAGTAAGTGGACAGTAGGAAAACTACACCATAAATAATGGTGGCACACCTTGAGTTGGGGGAAAGATCCCACAATAGAGAAGAAGAATATGATGAGAGGAGGGTGATGGAAACCCATCCAGATTTGGTTGAAATTATAAGAATCCTCATGGAATAATTACGGAGTTGGAAGGATGACAATGAAAGGCTGATAAAATAAAAGGAAAACAAACTGAAATTAATGCATTCCTATTACAAATCCTATCAGATATACAAAGACAGCTGCAACATGAACCAACATCTAGTAATGTGGATAAACATCATATTAAGAAAACCCAAAGTCCACCTGAGATACAAAAACATGGTCCTGGAAGTGGCCACACAAGGAGGCGCACCTCAAATAAAGCCCAACATGGAGCCAAGAGACATTCAACGAAAGAATCCTCTAGTGAGGAAACTGACAACTCCAAGGAATTTTCTAGTAGTGAGTTTAGTTCACATTCCCAGAGGATAAGAAAGAAGAGGAAAATTTCCAAGAGCCATGACCCTGAAGAGTTTAAGAAATCCAAACCACCCACTTTCGATGGAGAAATTAAAAAGGGGGAAGAAACAAAAGTTTGGCTACTTGGCTTGAAGAAGTACTTCATAGTCCATGACTACTCTAAAAACTTAAAGGCCCAAATAACTATTTTCAACTTGAATGGAAAGGCCTCCATTTGGTAGGAGGACCTTAGGAATGTTCAAAGAATCCATGAGAAGGACTTGTCATGGAAACAATTTGAGAAATACTTCAAGAAGAAGTATATGTTTGAAAAATACTATGATGGGAAGACCAAGGAGTTCTATGAACTCAAGCTAGGACAACTCACAATAGATGATTATATCAACAAATTTCTTGAGATGATGAGGTATGTGCCCTACATAAAGGATGAAAAGGTAAGTATGTAACGATTTATTAGTGGACTGCCTCAGTCCTTCCGAGATAGAATTGAGTTTGATGAACCAAATACTTTATAAGACACTATTTGGAAGGCAAGGTACTACTATGGGCAATTCAAAAATAAGTTAGAAACTTATAAGGATTGGAAGAAAAAAAGTAAATTGGGATTCAAGAAGAAGGGATTTAAATACTCAATATTTAAGAATCATGGGAAAAGTTCTAAAATGTGCCTTCCTACTAAAAGTGTGTATCAACATAATTTTCCATATCATAGTGGTAATAAACCCTTTGGATCAGCCCCAGATAAGACTGATAATACAAAGAGAGAACCCTTCAAATGTTGGGGTTGTGGAAAAGAGCATTTGCTGAGGGACTTCCCACATAGGAAACAAGACAATAGGACGGTCTACAACATCCAGGAGGCTACCACTGTCAATGATGTGGCTAGGAGAATGCCACAAATTTATGCAGCCTTGTATAATAGACACGTTGACCACCATGCTTTAGTGGTGGAGATGAAAGGTGTGATTTCCAACTATCTAGTTTCCATTTTAATTGACTGTGGTTCTAACATGAGTTATGTTTCCCCTCAAACTATTGAGAAATGTAAATTGCAACACATAAAACATGCTAAATCATGGTTGGTAAAACTAGCCACTGGAACCAAAAGAAAGGTAACAGAGGTCATACCACCATGCCAACTCATTACGAATGAATTACCCACCCAATAAACCCTAAACATGCTCCCTTTAGGATCTTATGACCTGTTGATTGTATTCCCATAAAACCAAGTTGGACTGTTACAATAAAAATTTGAAGTCTGAAGATGAAGAAGGTAGAATAATAACCCTACAAGGAATTCAAAAGCTTGTCTCAGTGATACTAATATCATCATTTCAAGTGAAGATGTATTGCAGAAAAGGATGCCCTTTGCATGAAATACAAGTGTTTAACTTTGTTGATAACAATAAACCAAGCCTAGAGAACCATCCCATATTAGGAGAGTATAAATATGTGTTTCCAGAAGGTGTACCAGGTCTACCTCCAAGAAGAGATATTGACTTTTCAATAGAACTTGTACTATAAGTGGTGCCAATTTCTAGAGCACCCTATATAATGATACACCAAAGTTAGTTGACCTCAAATATAGCTAAAGGAGATGTTGGAAAAATGTTACACTCATCCTAGTGTGTCTCCTTGGGGAGCACCAACTTTTTTTTTTTGAAGAAAGATGGCACACTCAAGATGTGCATAGAATATAGACAACTCAATAAGATGACCATTAAGAATAAGTATCCCTTGCCAAGAATTGATGACTTGTTTGACCAATTAAGGGGTGCTACATTTTTTCTCCTAGATTGACTTGAGGTCTGGATACCATCAAGTCCAAATTAAGGATGAAGACATCCAGAAAACATCCTTTAGGACAAGATATGGGCACTATGAATTTTTGGTGGTACCATTTGGGCTTACCAATTCACCAACCACTTTTATGTGCTTAATGAATAATGTACTCAGTAAGTCCTTCGACATATTTGTGTTGGTTTTCATTGATGATATCCTAATCTATTCTAAGAGTAGGGAGGAGCATGAAGAACATCTCAAGTTAGTGCTTCAAGTGCTAAGAGAACATCAGCTCTATGCAAAGTTTACTAAGTGTGATGTTTTCATAAAACAAGTCCTTTACTTAGGCCATGTTATCTCTGAAGAAGGAGTGATAGTTGATCATGAAAATATCAAATCCATTATGTATTGGCCTACCTCAAAGGATGTATGTGATATCAGATCTTTTATGGGCCTAGAAGGATACTATATAAGGTTCATAAAGGGATTTTACAAGATTGGTTTCCCAATAACCTCCCATCATAAAAATGGAGTTAAATTCATTTGGACATCAGAATGTGAAGAGAGATTACAACAACTAAAATACCTTCTAACCATTGCACCTATGTTGAAGATTGCAGACCCAAACATGGACTTGTGTGTACATATGTCTGCAAGGAAGGGTTCAGAGGAGTCCTTATTCAAGAAGGACATGCGATTTGCTACGAATCCAAAAAATTGAATGAGCATGAAATCAATTATGTGACCCATGATTTGGAATTGGCTGCAATAGTACATGATTTAAAAATGTTGAGGTATTACCTCCTAGTTATAAGATTTTTACTTATGACAGACCATAGTGGGTTGAGATATTTCTTTGATCAACCAAAACTCAATGCTAGACAAGCTAGGTGGATGGCTCTCCTCGGTGAGTTTGATTTTGAAATCAAACATATTAAAGGAAAATAAAATAGGGTGGTTGATACCCTTCGTAGAAGTATGAAAGTGATTCACTTGGTAGTTGTAAGCACCTATGAATCAGACGTCAAGGAGAGAGTCAAAAGTACACAAGAAACATATGCATTTTTCAAGACTGTGAAATCATACCTAGAGAAAGAATCCATAGGGCTGAAGTATGAGAGATATCAAATGTTGAATGATAGCGTGCTAACTTACAAAGGTAGGTTGTATATTCCAAATTGTAACGACTTGAAGAGGTTCATAATGGATGAACTACATAAAAGACCATATAATGATAATCTCGATTATAAAAAATGATCACAATCACTAAGAAACTATTTTATTGGCCCAGACTGAAAAATGACATAGATGATTACTTCGCTAAATGTCTAGAATGTTAGCAGGTTAAGGTAGAGCACCAACATCCAACAGGGTTGTTTCAACCCCTACTAATCCCTGAATGGAAATGGGAAACCATCTCTCTAGATTTCATCACAGGATTACCTAAATCAACCAAGCATAATGACGCCATTATGGTAGTTGTGGAAAAACTAAGCAAGGCTGCTCAATTTATTCTCATCAAGTCAGCTTGCAAGGAAATATATATTGCCAATATTTTCATGAAAGAGATATTTAGGCTGCATGGTATTCCTAAGGAAATCATGCCAGACATAGATACAAAATTTATTTCAAAATTTTGGAAATCTTTGTTTGTTGGTTTTGAAACTAAATTGTTATTTAGTACAACCTATCAGCCTCAAACTGATGGGAAAAAAGGAGGGTAAACCAAGTGTTAGAGGATATGTTAAGGATGCATGTGATGCATCAGCCCAAGAAGTGGGTGTAAATTTATAGTTGCTATTAAATTCTTTTCAATTTACTAGACAATAATAGAATAAGCAGGATCACTGAGAGAAACATAATCACAAGGTACACAACATTTTATCCTGGGAAACCCTCATGGGAGAAAAGACCTAGCAAAAACTTCCTTAATATAGATTATCAATACAATGCCAAGATAAAGACCAAAACACTAAAGATAATCTGACATTGATCATGCACCTCTCTTTCCTCCTTCTTGCAACTGTAGCTACCTCCAAAATATGCGCACTTGTTGAGTGATTGAGTGAGTGAGTAAGTGAGGCGCCATCCTCACTTATTTATACTAGCTGGGAGGCTCTAGGGTTATGTCTTTTCACCAAGTTGGGCCGACTTCCTCAACTAGTGGTTAAAACCACTTTAATTATCCCTAGGGGATGAATTTACAAACAACATCATATAACTATGGTTTGACCAATCCACAAAAGGGGATTTGGTCTTATACAATTCCTGACATAATTAATCGACAAAAGGGGTTTTTATCTATATAAAAATAACTCAATTATAATTAGAATATTCTTCGAAGTTACAATATTTCAACACTCCCCCTTAACAAGAAGGGTATTCTACTGACATAACCCAACACAACATCATCAGGAGGAGGAGAGGGAAGCATCATCATCAACATATGGAATCATCAGAATTTTTTCTCATCATCAATAACATCATATTTCTCAGCATGGAAATGGAGTAGCATCATCATCCTCTGCATCAACATCAATTAGCATAACGTTAAGGAAGGAGAAATGTCAGAGTCTAGGTCATGAGTCATGATAACAGGGTTAGTTGTTCTCTGTATGAAGTTTAAATGTTCCAGATTTATTGTGCAAATATTTTTTAATGTAAGCATTATTTGTTTGTAAAGTTCAGATGATGAAGATTCATAGGGGTGATTTTAAGGATGAAAATTTATTTTAAAATGTAGAAACCTTGGCGAATCTTACTAATCTTTCATATGCCAACTATGAAATGTTTGAGATATTTTTATAAAAATATTCAAATTTCTAAGGATTTTATATAGTTTCTATAAAATTTCGGCGATTTTTAAGGTTAAATAATTTTATCCTATAGAATTTGGGCGAATCATTTTTAGAATAGCGAATCTTTTTTTGGCGAAAACCATGGAAAATTAGCCCATGAGCGAAATTTAGCCCCTAAAATCATCCCTGTGAATCAAAAGAACCAATTATACAACATAGTATCATAATTTAAAATTAGTGGTTCTTGACGTTCTTCAGTGCTGAAAGAAGAGATAGATCATTAATTTGATTGTGTCTACATTATCTCAGATGCTGGTGGGACTTGTTGTACTTCGGTGCTTCAAGATCGTCCCAATAATTAGATTGCTATCCTATATAACTATCCAAATTTTCTCTTCAGGGGAATTCCTCATATGGTAGTGTATCCATAGTATAATTCAGTATCGAGATTGTCCTTTAGGAGGTCGAGAAACATCAATTCTACAAATTCATTAATGATGGTCAGAAGCATTGTTATCTTAAATGAGTTGAAAGAGAATCTTGAATTTGTGGAGAAGAAAGAGTCTTTCAAAGTGGATAGGATGCTCATGAAAACCATATCAACCATATCAATACAAATATCTATGTTGAAATTTGAGTATTGTAATTATGATATAATATTTGTAATGTAAGCATTATGGGAAGGTGTTGGAATAATGCTTACAATAGAATTAGTTTAAATTTGATTTGAATCAGTTGGAGGTTGTTGAGAGATTCTCTCAACCCCTAACTATGTTCAGATTAAGTTGGATCTAAATCCAACTATATAATTGCATTGTAATTATGCAAAAATAATGTAATACATATATTATTTTTGTTGTGTAATCTTTGGCAATCTTTCAGCCATTACAAATACTTTATTCAACATTAAGGCCCGATCCTCTTTGTGTGCATGAAAATTGTTATTCTCATGTCCGTCTAGTCGCACAAGAGCTGCTCTGGTTTACTCACTTGAAACCGACATTAATGCCATTAACTTAAATCCATTCAACTAAATGTCTTTGTTTATTTTATCAATGATTTCTCAAGGATGTGAGCAATATCCCATAGCTTGGTGAGCAATGTTCTTTCTCATAGATTTCTTGTTATCCTGCCGATAATATAGCCAACATCCAGAGGCCAATGTTGGTTTGTGGTTTCTAGGATCTTTGGGGACAAATTCTGAGTTATCAACAACATTGCTTGTTGCGAAAACACTCCTAGCTTCCATCACACACAATTGTACTATGGTCGAATACTTTCTTTCAGGGGTGTTCAAAATTAGACATGTATTTGAATTTGGGGTTTTGTGAATTTGGGGCTTTGTGTGAGGCATATTATGAAATTATTATTGTCTTTTGGTTGCTATTCCTACTACTATGGTAGTGTAGCTCCATACGATAGCCTTCTTTTGATGCACACTTTGCATGATAAGATTTGTGACATTTGCAACAGTGGATACAAGACTCATGCATTTTCTTAGAAATTATGCAGAACTTTCGATAAGATCTTGCATCAGTTTTGAATATGTTATTTACAGGTTTTATAGTTTTATCATTGATAAAATAGTCTAAAAGTTCTACCTTTTGACTGTTTTGGGCATCTTTTTCCATTTCATTTTGCCCTAAATCCCAAAGGTAGAAGTTTAGCCAAGGCCATTGATAAATGACACTACATATGTGAAACGAAGCATAGGTAGCTAGCACCTAACATTGACCTGCAGTGGTAGGTTTCAAGGCATCAGTTTTGAATATGCTATTTACAGGTTTTATAGTTTTATGATTGATAAAATAGTCTAAAAGTTCTACCTTTTGACTGTTTTGGGCATCTTTTTCCATTTCATTTTGCCCTAAATCCCAAAGGTAGAAGTTTAGCCAAGGCCATTGATAAATGACACTACATATGTGAAACGAAGCATAGGTAGCTCGCACCTAACATTGACCTGCAGTGGTAGGTTTCAAGGCACCACCCATCACAGGACAAGAGCAACATTGGTGTCTCACATGCTCTGCAAACCTACGAAGCAAGGTACTGTACTTCTCTCGCACACTATAATTTTTTATGAACAACAATTTGGCTTACATTGGGAATAATAATTTTTTTGTACTCGCAATCTTCCACCCAACGACATAGATCTTTCAGTTGTCTAGTTCACTTAAACTTCGTCGGTCATTTAATGTTAGATCTTGCGCGCCAAGCTACAATAAATACATATCGATCGATTTCATTTTCTTCGAGGGTGGAGGTTGTTGAACCAGAATTGCTCAAAATATCCATTGAAAAGGCTACTTCATGCTCTATTGATTCCTGAGTGAGTTGATATTTTCCCACATATTCGAACTCGGTTTCCATAAAATTCCTTGCGTGGGTTTCACCGGCGATGATCCTTGAATAGTCGCCGGATATCATCGACCAAACCCTTCTCTTCCTTGCATGTTTATCTCCAGCCAAATTGCTTCCTTTATTGCTAGCATGGTAGCTCTTTCGATAAGGGAATGTCCTGTAAGAAACGAATAACAACTGATTACCTGAGCGTCAGAGTAGAAAAATAAATAAATAATCAAGACCCTCGGTCCTACTCGTGAGTTTTGTGTGCCAACTTTTACTCTGTCGTGGAACTCTAGTGTATAAACGTTATCTCTCTGCCGCTTCTGTCCTGCCTTCCCTGGATGGTTGACTGGGTGACCGTTTTTAAGTGATGGCGGTGAAAGCACAGACAGAAAAACTCTGGAGAGTCTTCAAAAGAGCCCTAGCAGTGTGATTTTCTGAATTAAGTGTGCTAGAAAATAATTTTCTTTGTCGGCGCCAGTGATACCACCGAGGCTGGTCAAGTCATGATAGATCGATTTCTTAGAAAAATCAGTGCCTCTCTCCTGCCCACCCTAGTTTCCATTATCTCTTCCGGTGCGTTGAAACCCATGCCACTTGCACCGACGAAGTTCTTACTCCTGCCGGTTGCACCAGGGAAGTTCTTCAAATGCTCTGGTGACTTCGGAGCTGTTCCAGCTGGTCTCAATGGAGTCGTTCCCATTAACCTCGTTGGTTGATATTAGCCTCGTTTCTTTCATTTCCATCGATGTCATCTCTGAAACGTTGCTGGGTATTATCGATGAAGTTGTTTGCAAGTTTTTCGGTTGAGCACTTTGCTCAATATGAAGATGGTGCCCTTTGTTCCTTTGTTATGTCGAAAGACTTATATTTATTGGCTAACAATTAATCACTTTTTAATCTAAAATTCTAATTTGATGGCTAACAATTGAAGATGCTGGCATATTCTTAGTGGTCCTTTCAAATCAATGAATGAAATTTAATATTGATAACTTCCTTGCATTTATAAATGCTTAAGTTTACTTGTTTACTTTTTCACATTTACTTAATATGATTAATAATTTACTGCTCTAACCAATGATTGCCAAGTTTACCTAATTAACCAGAATTAATATATATAAAATAAATCATTCTATATAGCATTTAATAGCATTCAATAGAGATTAACAAGTGTCATATTGTTACATGAAGCCACCGACTCTTGAAATCATATTGTTACACATACGTGTTTTATTTTAAAGATATATTTACCACTCTTGAATCTGAAGCGGTCTATAGGCGTTCATCAACCACAACTTAAGTGGGTGTGCTAGTTACCTGGGTGTTAATATTGTCTCCTCCACGTGTGCTTGGACATTACTCGAAACCTTTCTTTTAATGTTTTTATAAATTAAAAACATTTGAAATATAACCCAAGTATTATACCAAATGTCATCCTCTTTAATGATTATGAGAATAATTTAAATCTAAGATATTAAACTTCAATATCCTTTCTGAAAATATTTTATCTAAAATATTTTAGCGTGGAGGTGAGAACCGTTAAACCTAATGCTAATGTCACTCGAGAAGATTTTAAATGTTGGTGACTTTCTTGTATGATCTTCATTCAAGGCACCATTTTTTAGGGTGTGGAGAGAGCGGAGAGGGTTTTCAGGCGAGCCCAGTGACCATGCCATTCGAACATGTCATTGGTATAGTGGCCGATGAGCTAACTTGGGCTAGAACTTCCTGTGGTCGTTTTGGAATTTTTGGGCATCAAATTTTGATTCAGTGAGTTTTGTTGAAATCATAATGGAGAAAATCATACAATTAACTTGTTTTGGGGAAACATAAATATGTGATATCCTTTTGCTAGTGTATTGAAGATCGAAGAGGGAAACACGTCAACAAGTAGTGCATTCAGAAGAGAGAGACGACACTTGTCATTATGAAGATAATCATGTGAACATTTGCGATGTACTGACGTTGATCACATGAATTTTCATTGGTAATAAAGATGTGCTTCAGTGAGTTTTAGTGGAAGCTAGTTGATTCGACGAAGATATTGGTTTTGTCGATGGAAGAAAGAATTCATTCGTCGATACGCTATGTATCGACGAAGGAAGAGGAAACTAATCGAGTGTAGATCGGGTTGGAAGATTGGTTGTTGTCATTGATGTCAACCCTAGTCATGGGTTTTGGATCGCAAGATTGATGAAGGTATTTGGACATGAAGGACAATGCACATGCAGATACAACACCCATGGATGGATAGTATACATCATGTTGTTTCCGGTGGCATGTGACACGTCACATGGATCCTCATGGTTGAGGAGAAATGAATTTTTGAAGATGACAAAGTGAATTGAAGAAGGAAGTACATGTAAGCCCTCAAGATAATTAAAAAAAACAATTACAAAAGAAGAAAGTGTCAGGTCGGTCCTAATGTTAAAAGGAAGTGGCATAAATGGTATAAATACATATCATTATACATTCATTTGACACACAAGTTGAATTTCAGAGGAAATCAGAAGAAAAGAAGGCCGGATTTCAAGGGAGGATGAAGTCTTTTGGTGATGTGTTATGAGGTATGTTATTTTCAGGTAATCTTACCATTTTCGTTATAACTTTTTTTCTATAACTATTCAGATGGTGAAATTTCTATGGTATTGAGAAAACATATCAAGGTACCTGTGGTAAAATTTTCAGCTCTTGATTCGCTATAATTATGGAGATACACTCTGTGGAAGATAGGGTTTTTGACTAGTCTTGAAGCTAGTCAATAAACAAGTGTTTCGGGTAAAACAATCATAACTTCTTCATAGAGAGTCCAAATGAAGTGGGACGAATTGCATTGGAAAGAGTACATACTTTAGTTTCTTGTGTGCAAGTTTTAGAATCTGATGTTAAATATTGAGCGCGGGGCATTCTGTACAAGTTCAGTCTCCTAAATAAACCAGAATTGAGCAAGGTCTACCATTCTCTCTATAACTTCTTTTTGGGGAGGATTCAATGAGTGAAACTTGGAGAAGTTTCAGAGAATACATTGAGTAATATTATCTATAGGATCAGAGTATTCCAATAATTGAATAATTGCATAAATTGAAAAAGTCTCAGGAAGCATTATCAGGTTCTATGTGATGGTTGGTTGATGATGATGATTTAATGTAAAGTTTTATTATATCTCGTATATTATTGGGTGGAAGAAAAGGACAAGGATGAAAAATTCAAATATCTCTTGATATTGGAGGATTATATCTTCCTCTTGGAGGTTTATCCCTCCCCTTACATTTGGAAGCTGAAGCTACCTTTGGAAGTCATTACTTCCCTTGAACAATAACTATTGATTATTTCTCATATATTGTGCATGGTGTATTGTGGTGTATTGGTGTAACTCTTATACTATTGTTCATTGTTCATTGGATATAATTGAATGGTTTAAGTATAAGTTGAAAAATGTTTTAAATTGTACTTGATACTGATTCACCCCCCTCTTAGTATCAACAATTGGTATTAGAGCAGGTTACCTTCAGTACAGTTTAACCATTGGAAGGAAGATCCTATGCAGAAATGGAAGACAACATTCCAAATGGAATTCCACCATTTGATGGAAACAATTTTGAATACTGGAGTAATAGAATGAAAACTTACTTGAAAGCTCTTGGGGAAGATGTTTGGTTCTCAGTTGCTTCAGGATACAATGCTTTGAAGAAACCAAAGACTGCAGCTCAAAAGGAAGCAAAAAGGAACAACAAATTGACAATAGATACCATCCTGGATGGATTGACAGATTCAGTGAAATCCAAGGTGGGATCATGTGCATCAACAAAAGAGCTTTGGGACAATCTACAAGACCTTTATGCAAGGGAAGAAGCAGAAGAAGAAGAAGTCGAAGAAAATTACAACATCTCAGATTTCAAAGAAGAAAATAGAGGTCAGTTCTTTTTCTTTAATTGTAAGGGAGTAGGACATGTTGAATTTGAATGTCCTCATCCAAGGATTGAAAGAGATGACACTAAAAAAGAAAATTCCAATGAAGAAGAAGAAAATCATGAAGCAGAAATGATTCAACAAGAAGATGAGAATCTTAAAAAATTGAAGCATGTTGAGATTGAAAATAGAAAGTTCAAAGACACAGGTAGAAAACTAAGAAGTGAATTGGGTAGTTATGAAAAGACAGTTGTAATCCTGAAGAAACAATTAGAAAACTTTGAGAAACTAAGAGAAGAAACCATTTCCTTGAAAACTCTACTCGAAGAAGCAAGAAGAATAGGAGAAGTAAAGAATGTCCAAATGATGAAGAAAGAAGAAGATTGTGAGAAACTTGAACAAGAACTTGTCTCATTGAGGAAGAGATTAAGAAAATCTCAAGTGCCAAAAGACTTAACGCATCTTGGATGTATGGGTGAAACTTCATACAAAGAATATGCAAATACCAACAAGAAGGTTGAAGAAAGAGCTACACAAACAGTTGATGAGAAGTGGACCAGGATACCGGAAAGAAGGAATGATTACAAAAGAGATGAATATCCAAGAAGACCTCCTACCTTCAGAAATCAAAGAAGCTCAATCAGTATGAAGGAAACTACAGAAGAGTAGATCATGAACCCAGATGGACTACATCACAAAGAAGGCCACTTACTTGAAGGTATCAAAAAAAAATTCTTGGTCATTGTTATACTTGCAAAAATTTTGGACATAAGTCAATTAATTGCAGAATCAATGAAAGGAACAAATACGCAAAAAAGATGAATGGTGTAAATAGAAGATATGGAAATAATCGTAGATTTATCAACATAAGTTATAATTCATTTTCCCCATTGATGGACACAAATATTGTATGCTACAAATGTAATTATCTTGGTCACAAAGCACGAGATTGTAGATATATGAATGAAGATGTCACTATGCCGACCACAGTATGGAGAAGGAAATAGATTCCAAACAATGAAGATTGTCGAATAGCATTAACCATTGAAGAATGTAAAGAAAAAGATGACTAGAACATAGACAGTGGATGTTCTTCACACATGAACGGGGATCAAGACAAATTTATCAGCTTGAAGATAAAGGGTGGCAATGTTGCATTTGGAGATGACTCATCTGCCAAAATACTTGGAGAAGGTGTAGGAGAGCTTGGAATAAAAAGTGTAAGAGAAAATAATGTCCTATTGGTTGAAGACTTGAAGCATAATCTACTTAGTGTTAGTAAAATGTGTGATCAAGGATACACTCTTACGTTTGACTCCTGAAAATATAAAACCAGAGAAAATAACTCAGGAAGATTGATTGCAACTGCAACAAGAAGACCGAGCAACATATACATCCTAGACATGAAGAAGAGAGAGAATACAAAAGCCACACAAAAGGATTCCAAGGAAGAAAAAGTCCCAAAGATGCAAAATAAGGATGAATTATTATTGAGTGCTACGTGTTCAGGGGGAGAAACCCCAAAGAAGAGAGTTACCTTTTCCATTAAACTCAGGGAGAGAAAGCCCTACCCTTTTCCATTGATGTCAAAGGGGGGAGAAATTTGAATCGTGATGATAGGGGGAGCATGAATGTTTCCATCAATGAAAAAGGGGAATATTGTTGGAATATTGGTTGTTGTCATTGATGTCAACCCTAGTCATGGGTTTTGGACCGCAAGATTGATGAAGGTATTTGGACATGAAGGACAACGTAGATGCATATACAACACCCATGGATGGATAGTATACATCATGTTGTTTCCGGTGGTATGTGGCACGTCACGTGAATCCTCATGGTTGAGGAGAAATGAATTTTTGAAGATGACAAAGTGAATTGAAGAAGGAAGTACATTTAGGCCGTGAAGATAATTAAAGAAAATAATTACAAAATAAGAAAGTGTCAGGTTATCCCTAATGTTAAAAGGAAGTGACATAAATGGTATAAATACATATCATTATACATTCATTTGACACACAAGTCGAATTTCAGAGGAAATCAGAAGAAAAGAAGGTCGGATTTCAAGGGAGGATGAAGTCTTTTGGTGATGTGTTCTAAGGTATGTTATTTCCGGGCCATCTTACCATTTTTTATATAACTTTTTCTCTAAAACGATTTAGATGGTGAAATTGTTATGGTATTGAGAATACATATCAAGGTACCTATGGTAAAAGTTTCAACTCTTGATTCACTATAATTATGGAGATACACTATGTGGAAGATAGGGTTTTTGACCAGTCCTGAAGCTAGTCAATAAATAGGTGTTCTGGGTAAAATAGTCATAACTTCTTCATAGAGAATCCAAATGAAGTGGGAAAAATTGAATTGGAAAGAGTACATACTTTAATTTCTTGTGTGTGAGTTTCATAATTTGATGTTAAATATTGAGTGCGGTGCATTCTGTAAAAGTTCGGTCTCCTGAATAAACCAGAATTGAACAAGGTCTACCATTCTCTCTATAACTTCTTTTTGGGAATGATTCAAGAAGTGAAACTTGGAGAAGTTTTAGAGAATACATTGAGTAATATTATCTACAGGATCATAGTATTCCAAGAATTGAATAATTACATAAATTGAATAAGTCTCAAGAAGCATTATCAGGTTCTATGTGATGGTTGGTTGATGGTGATGATTTAATGTAAAGTTTTATTATCTCTCATATATTATTGGGTGGAAGGAAGGGGCAAGGATGGAGAGTTCAAATCTCTCTTGATATTGGAGGATTGTATCTTCCTCTTGGAGGTTTATCCCTCCCCTTACATTTGGAAGTTGTAGCTACCTTTGGAAGTCATTACTTCCCTTGAACAATAACTATTGATTATTTCTCATATATTGTGCATGGTGTATTGTGGTGTATTGGTGTAACTATTATACTATTGTTCATTTCTCATTGGATATAATTGAATGGTTTAAGTATAAGTTGGAAAAGGTTTCAAATTTACTTGATAGTGATTCACCCCCCTCTCAGTATCAACAGATCGACATGTTGAAGTGATCTTAAGAGAAACTGGAAATGTGATCTAAAGAGAAACTGGAAATGGTAAAGCGGGAAGAGTGGGAGGAATACTTGAGATTTTCCATTTACATGAGAGAGTGTGTGTGAGGTTTCTAGTAGGAAGTTTTGAAGTGGGGGAGGGGGGGGAGAAGGGGTGATTTCTTCTCTTAGAGATATAGTTATAGAAAAAAATTGGGAGGTTGTTGTGTGTGAGCAAAAAATGGCGACATGTTGGGCGAAGCTAAAATCTATGCTAGTATTTCCTAACTGATAAGTATAAAAGTAGAGGGTCTTAAAATTAATTTTAATATCACACATTATGGAAATAATGTGCAACAGTTACCTGAAATATTCCATTGTGGTGGGATCACTGGTGATGATTGCATTTCAACTAGTGGAGCTCATCTATTGTAAAGAGAGGGTGAATCATGGTGAGATTTATTTCCTTAAATGATGTCAATGATTCAAGTTGGTATCTAATTCATGGGGATGATATGGATTATCTTGAAGGTTTTTTTCCACTTTCGAGCATCCACAACCCCAAATGGAGTCACCATGACATCACATACCTTGCTCTACTACCAACAAACGTCCATAGCAGTGACAAAGATATCTGGGTCTGTTCAAGCTTTCTTTCCCATTCTTTCTAAGTTTATTTAGTACATTCTTAACATTTAGTGGATGGAGAAAGAAATGGCCTCTTATCTTGATAGGATATGACTTCCAACTATTGATATTTATTTGAATATTTTTTGCACCTTACTACATAAAGTTATCACTTTGGTTTTCAGCCCTTAGAATTTGATACTTCACCCTTCACGTGAGAAGCTCCCTAGTGTGTGGATGGTTCATCCATTACATAGGATTTGCTCACTAGATAATATTAAAGGATGATCATTAATTAACCACTATGTTAAGTCATGGTTTGACTATTGTCACAATATTCTAAAACAGTTCTGATTTATATTCAAGTAGAGACCCCTAGTTCATCTCATGAGCTAGGAAAGAGATGCAAGATGATTCAAGCATGTCACCAGTGAAAAAGGTGCTTCTTGTAAAATATAGACAAAGGTGAGAGGTCTACATGTCATCAAGTGTAGTCAGGAATCATAATATAAAAAAAAAAATAGAGAATGAACTATCTCGAGGGGAAAGACGATGAGGAAATAAAGAGAAGAAACATATTTAGACTTAGAGATGAACTTGATCCAAAACCTATGACAACTAAGAAATGGAAACTTTGGATAAATGATGATGAGTCAAAAGAGATCAAGAACGTAAGTGTTTCCAACAATTTTAAGGATTTTTGTGCATCCTAACCAACAAGAAGTTTTCAACCCCTTGATAAGACTAATCCGTGTTAAAGTTTATATGCATATTATTTCATTCATATGAGCTTTGGTACTAGCGTTGGCTGAGAATTGCATCTCTCATCATGATCTTCTGAAAACTACTAGTTCCTCTTTATAGTCTTGAGTTTTAGAGAGTAAGGGTTGACAAGGGTTCCTATTCGTTGTCCAACAAATTTCATTTGCTTTGTCCTTGTGGAGTATTCAATCACTCTCTACATCTCCCAAGTCTAAAACTTATTATGTAGTGTGACATGCTCATTTAACCACACTCCTAATCGTGCACTTGTACATGTCTCATGGTCAATTCAAATTCTCTGAAGACATGTGTCTTCCTCAAACCATGTCCTTCTTTTCATGTGGGTATAGCTTTCTATGATCAAAATCTATTTGAATGCTTGAAATCAAATCATGAGTATTACTAGTTCTTGTTTCCAAGATCTCGATAGAGAGGTGGAATCAACTTAGCTTGATTGTTGGTCTACCGAGTGATTATGGTTGTGATGATCATTGTATTTGTGTTTGAGAGATTTTTTGGTTGATAGTACTTTTGAGATTAGATATCATTGTGATTGAATCACCATAGGGAAACTAAAACTTGATCTTTTGTTCATCGAGGTGTATGCTAGATGTGAAGTAGACTATTTCTTTCCCCCATAATTAAAAAAAAAATTTAAGAATGGGAAAATTATAAATGCACTGAAAGTATGAGACACACCCTCTATCATAGAGCAACAAACACTTCAATTATTCTACTTAATATACATCATCTTGAGTAAGGCTGTGAACAACCGATGTGATTCCTTCAACCTGGTTTCCATCTTGGCTTATCTGTAAATTATTCCTCAACATATATTCTTTCTGCATATTTGGATAACCGACTATCCAACTATTAACATTGAATTGAATACTGTTGAAACAAGTGAATGCCGCAGTTGAACTTCTCAAATAATTCATGAACATAGTTTCCTCATGAAGATGGATGAAAACCAAGTTTAAGCAAATATTTTAGTCAAACAAAATGAAAAGCATCAAATGAAAAGAAGAAAAATTTTATGGAAAAAAACTTAACTAAAGAAATCCATCATGGGCTGGAAACTAAATTAACAACAACCAGTGGCGTTTATTGAAGAAACTGAAACAAGTTCAAATCTATGCTATACAAACGAAGAAAAAAAAAATGCAAACATCTAAACTATCTAGGGAGAGAAGAAGAAATGAACTATGTTACTCCTATTCCTACTCTATCCTACATTGGATGAAAGAAGGCTAAGTAAAAGAGTAACGTGAGTGCAACCAGTCAAGTAACTTCAAACTAGCAACCACATGTTTGTCAAAAATCAATTGCAGAAAATGGAGTGGTGAGGGACCAAAGATAGGAAGAATTGATTCAAATAAATATTCACCCAATATGTTAAATTTTCCAGCATTATGGTTCATGGGAAATGTAGACAGGTAGGATTCCTATAACTAAGATTCCATTCCATCTTAAACTTTACAATGACTAGCATAGGATTGTTGGAAGGAAATCGAAATAGAGTGACATACCTGATGAAAATCATAAATGAAGTTTTTGTGCAATGTACCTTGTGAGAGAATCTAGGAGTGGGTTTCGTCATTCCTTCCAGGGGTCAAAGTAGGATGATGAGCACCTGGAATAACTATCGGTTAAAATTGGAGTGCCTCATTATCTGATAATCTCCCCAGGATCACATTTTACATAACCCATATGATAAGAGGAGAGATGATAGTTGATAGTTCGAGGGAAACATTGAGTGAAATATGACTCTAGGACTTCTCCTATAATATCACTAAAAACATATGGGGAATGCCATAGTGATGAGATTAAATTTGAGGATGAGTAATGCATATACTACTTAGCATTAGCATGTGAGTTTGGAGTAGATTTAGATGACAATATTTCTTGGACCATCTCAAGGTTTCCTATGCCTTGTATGATGATGGGATGTTCATTTGATGTGGCTTCTTTGAATTGCACAAGATCAATGAACGATAGGTCAATATTCACATTCAATTCTGAAATAGGAAAGTAGTCATCGAAAACAGGTTTGTCATGATCAAATTGTAATTCAACATGTTTTGGAAATGGATAGGACTTAGAACTTCATGCCTCCTGGATGGATTGTCATGAAGGATGATTTATTGATCGGTTAAAGCTTGGAAATATTGTTGTTAAGATTTATCATTTAGTGTTCTCTTGTAAGAAAAGCGTACACGATACACTACATGCTAAATAGGTTGGTCATGTGAGTGATTAGAATCAAATAGATTTATATAAAGAGAATGAAGATCTTTGGATTTTGAAAATGATGAGATTTCTTTAATAATAGATTCGTCATAGACTAGGGCGTGTTCATGATTTTCTGAAGGGGAGATAGTAGATGATTCACACTCAGGGGCTAAGGGGATTAATATTTATGATAAGGATTCCCCCATATCTATGTTAGAGTGTTTGTTAGAGATGGTTCACCCCCTATCCTTCATGGTTAGAACTAGATTTTGTGAATGAGAATTTATTTGAGTGCCCAGATCGCACCCTTCAATAATAGAAATGAGGTATGAAAGCCAATCCAAGATTTCTTTATCTGAGGGTCTTTCACTTTCAGTAAATATACAATAAATCTACATGATTATTTGAAATAAATTATCCTTAGATTGATTTATGATCCTGTAAATTTATGTGAATTAATTAAAGATTTCATCATAAACATAATCTACATGAGGAATATTGAATATTTCCATGAATTGTCTCCATCTATGAATCAATTTCGTTGGAAATGTCCTAAACCAAGATTTAATTCTCCCTTCAAATGTGATGATGAACAGTCGACATGTTTCGTTGTCTCAAAAAATATTAAGATTATGTCGAGTGATGTTAAA
Organism: Picea engelmannii; assembly: GCA_009831015.1. NCBI lineage: Eukaryota > Viridiplantae > Streptophyta > Pinopsida > Pinales > Pinaceae > Picea > Picea engelmannii. The sequence goes on along the minus strand of ML856858.1, from coordinate 12,258 downwards.
CTGATTAAGATGTATGAGTGCAAAAACATGTCCTTCACCATCAAATTTGGTGTTTAACAAGAGATCAATTGTCTTGGTTGGGATTTACCCAATGGATATTGGAAGAATCAAAGGGTCATCCTTGATCCAGGTGTATATCAATGGCCACCCACCGTTTCCAACTGGCTCAAAACAATTTTCTCGCAATTTTTGGTAATTTACTATTTTTAGCAGTTTTTATCTTCCGGGGCCATTTTGAGGGCCTAAATGAAGGTTTTTTGGGATTGAGATTATCAATTATGGCCAAAGGCTCTGATTGAGCCCCAAAAATGAATCTCCTCAACGATACCTTTCCAACAAGCTATCGTGCGCCCCAAATGGAGATCGTATGCCAAAGTTACGCACCTGAGAAGTTGATACACCAAACTACTCAAAATGGGGTCCACAAAACTGTTGGATTTTCATCTTCCGGGGTTAGGATTTTGGATTTTATTTATGATAAAAATGTCTTTGTAGCCTCATTGTAAAATCATCTTCTTGTGAATGCGAGTAGCAGACACATCTCTTCTCAGAGATAAGCTACCACCATTCTAGTGAGTCTTTCACTCTGTACTTTTACAGTCTTTGTACATTTTCGCTCATTAATAGAAAATTGTATATTACTGTATCTCTGTGTTTATGGTTTCATATATGATACATCTATTTTATATTATTGGATATCTGAGATATCTCTGTTAATTGCTTTATTATATCTCCACTCCCATTTCGTGCCGAAAATAATTTGGATCAATGGTATCAGAGCAGACTGCTCTTGATCATTTTTCAGTGCATGTCCCCAATGAAGTCCTAGTATAGAAAGTTGGGTCTCAAGCATGTATCTTGTTGCAGACCCCAAACCCTCGGGTCGAGGTCCGCGCAGGATCGTTCTAAATCTGCCCTCCTGAGTCTGATTGACTCTTTGATTTCCCCACAGGGAATCCCTCGCACACTCGACAGTGTATCCACAGGTCCTTATGAATTGAGATTGCATGAACAAAAACCAAGCGCCAATCCAAATCTTCTTGACCACAATAACATTGCGCCCTTTGCTAATTCGGGACTTCGGGTCTCGTAATTTCGCGATCCATTTTGTCAAGTTTCTCAACCCTCTACCGCCGAAACCCGAAATGTCGATTCACCGAAATGTTTGGTCGCATCCTCCTCCACAGCCGTATCACGTTTCACGATTTTGGGAATCCCGAAACAAGGAACCCCTGTCTCTTGTCTTCAAAAATGATGAAATGCCAAACCCCGATGCGTTCAACAAAGACTGGCTCCCCTATGGGACTTTTTGTCGATTCGTAGTTTCAGACTTCGCGTCTTCGCGAATCCTAATGCAAGGCTTCTGACTCTCCAACCTATGAAACCCCGAAACATTCAATGAAGTTTTGACTCTGCCTGGCGACAAGTACGCCACCTGTCTTCTCCGATGTCCTCTGTCTCTGACACAGATTCTTTCCACCTGTCACTCCAACCTTTCCGGCTTTCGGGACTTGAATGATCCCCCGATTTTTGTCCCTCTTTCACTTCTAAACCCCGAATTCTGAAATGGCACTTTCCATAGGGTCAACGACTATAAGTCTCTGTTCAATCCAACGCTTAAGTTCTCCACAGCTCTCTTGGATCCTACGGTCCTCACTATTTCGCGAGTTCTCCACGGAGAATTCTGACCGCTCGTTTCCTCCTGGACAACTTCTGTGAAATAAACCAAGGTTCTCCCTTCTAAACTTTACTCCTGCTGGATGACTTCAACCCTCGTCTCCCTTTGAAGTAGTTCGACCTCCGTCCTCGTTTGAAGTGTTCAAAGGTATTATCCCTCCTGAGCTTTCACTTACAAACTCAAACCTCCAAAAGGGTTCCTGCTCGCACTCCTTGCGGAAGACTTTCAAATACTCCTGGGTATTTGATCTTTCGACTCTGTGCACTCCCTGCAATAGCAGTCCTTCAACTCTCCTCTTGGCTGATAGGTTCTAAGCTTTCAACCAGCCTGCGCACACCTTGCACGGCTTCTGTGCTTCACTTGCTCTTCTGTTGGAATGAGAAAAACGGTACCCCTCCTGAGCTTTTCAGAGATAAACTCTGAAACTTCGTCAATGCACTCTTTGCGGACGTTTCACTGCACTCCTTGTAGGAACTCTTTCACTCAGGAAGAGAACCAATTGAAACTCATTCTCTCTCTCTCTCTCTCTCTCAGACTTCAAACATTCAACATGAAATCCTACATACACACAGTATTAAAGCAAATGCATAATAGAGAGAATCAAACCACTGTAAGCATACCATTCACCATGTATAAACAAAAAACATCATAACACCATGAAATCTAATTCAAAGCTTCTTATATTAATTCAAGCTCCTGTACATGGGTCTTTCTTTCATTCTCTGCTACGTTCTATGCTAATGTTCTAATGAATACAATAATACAAAGACAAGGGTGTCTATATCCATTTTCCCTCCTGCTCTTCTAAACTGTTTAATCTATAATTCAAACCTACCTACTTTCATTAATTATGCATAAACACCTCTACATTCTACAGATGAGAGCGAATCGCTCATGATCTATTTACAATATGCAAATACGCTTCCCTTTAACCATTTCATTAATGCTTCAAAAACATTTCAAAAACGTGCGCTGATGGTTTTCCAGTTGTCTTCCGCCTTCACGCTCATTTGGCTGTTGACGATGCTCTTGCATCATATCTCTTGATTAAAATCGCTCTCGCACGTCCAAGAAACCCTCCATGGCGGAAGAAAATAAAAACGACAGAGAAAACGATTATATTAATATGTTGCTTGAGCAAGCTCTCACACGACATAGGGATGAAATGATGGAGAAATTTTCCCACGTCCTCCAACGCCTATCGATAACAACAAGCACGTCTTCATCAAGCGGCCACTTTGGAAGTACCTCACCTTTCAAGGTACAAGTTAATTTTGATATTCCCATATTTGAAGGACAAATAGATGTGGATGCCTTAGAAAAATGGTTAAATCTGCTAGAAGGTTATTTCTTTGTTCATAATTTCTTCTATAAGGAAAAGACCACCTTCGCACTTCTTAAGGATCTCCCCCATGTCAAACATTGTTGGGAAACTTACTTGGAGCAAAGTTCCATAGAGGAGTTTGGAATATATGGGGTCGAGCCCACTTGGGATTGTTTTGTGGTTGCGGTAAAGGAACAATATTACCTTGTTGGAAACTATGATGACTAGTACATGAGATGGATCAGACCGCGACAAGAAATGGGCCAAGAAGTTCCAGAGTTCACCAATACCTTCCATACCTTGCGCACCAAATTGGGTATCAAAGACTCCGAACGACATTTGGTTCTGAAATACCGTGGGGCTCTACAAAGATACATCCAAACTGAAATAGATTTTATGGACATCTCATCACTTGGTTTTGCTTATCAATATGTTGTTAAAATCGAGCAGAAGTTTAAGCACTAGAATAAACGAGAGTTCGGGTCTGCAAATTTGCAACAACCAGAGTATGATAAAGACAACCCTAACAAACAACATCCTGAAAATCAGTCCAAGCCATAGGAAAAGAAGGGTTATGGAAATATGAAGGACACTAGAAAATGGTGTGATTTCCACAAAATCCCCTGGCACAACACCTATGAATATCACTCAAAACAGTCATTAGTGGCCGAGATAAAAGACAAGGACCCGAACCCTAATTCAGAATTTGATTATGAAAATACTGACAGAAGACAGATCATCGATGTAGAACCCATTGCTATTGTCACGACCACAACAATTCAACCAGAAGAACCAACAGATTCTAAAGAGGGGGAGCTCATTTTTCATTCACAGATGTGGGTGAAGGGGACTCTATTGCATTGTATTGTTGATAGTGGAAGCTAGAAGAACCTCATCTTAGCAAAGGTCGTCAAACAATTGAGATTGTTGACAACACCACACCCGCAACCATACAACATTGGGTGGCTTCGCCAGGGATGAGATCTTTGTGTCAGCCAACAATGTCGATTTTCATATGGCATCCAACCCTTCAAGGATGAGGTATTATGTGATGTTTCCCCTCTGGATGTCTGTGATTTTCTCTTAGGTCATCCATATATGTGGAAGCACCATGCTATTTGTGAGTCTTGACCTCGTAGTGTCATTGTTAATCTCGGGGGTCATATCTACAGGATACCAGAGGTAATTCTGACTATTGTCCCACCTAAACAGTGCCACAAGGTAGTATCTCATACTACAAAATTCATCTTCTTCATAGTCTGTTCAAAGCGTGAACAAAATAACACCACTGCAGCCTCAATCCAAGCACCTTCTATCCAACAGAAGAAGGTCGAAAAGATTGCAACAAAGTGTAAATATTCCTTCTACACATAGGCATATCATGTAGCCAAACTGTTTAAAAAGGTCCAACCCTTTCGGCCACAGGTTCGTGACAACCTTCAACAAGTTAAGCAACACAACTTCTCCAACATGGCAAGCAACTCATCAAGATGCAAATTCAAAAAACACTTTTCCCTCTCCCCTGAGCACTCAACGCAATGGAGACCATTGCTTCCTAAGGAGGGAGGATTGATCCAGGTGGATATCGTTGGCCACCCATATTTTCCAAGTGGCTCAAAACAATTTTCTCACAATTTTGTAATTTACTATTTTTAGCAGTTTTTAATTTTCGGGGCCATTTTGAGGGCCTAAATGAATGATTTCTTGGATCGATCTTCTAAATCATAGTCGAAGGCTCTTATTGAGCCTCCAAAATGAATCTCCTCGACGATACCTTTCCAACGAGCTATCGTGTGCCCCAAACAGAGATTGTATGCCAAAGTTACGCCCCCAAGAAATTGATACACCAAACTACCCAAAACGAGGTCCACAAAGTTGTTGGTTTTTCATCTTCCGGGGTTAGGGTTTTGGATTTTCTTTATGATAAAAAGGTCTTTGGAGCATCATTGTAAAATCACCTTCTTGCGAACACGAGTAGCGGACACATTTCTTCTCAGAGATAAGCTGCAACCATTCTAGTGAGCCTTTCACTCTATATTTTTACAGTCTTTGTACATTTTCGCTCATTAATAGAAAATTGTGTATTATTGTATCTCTGTGTTTATGGTTTCATCTCTCATACATTTCTGTTACATTATTGGATATCTGAGATATCTCTGTACATTTCTTTATTATATCTTCACTCTCATTTCATATTGAAAATAATCCGGATCAATCCTATACAATGATATGGAATTGGAAGACTCAAAGGGTCATCCTATACAAAGATATGGAAATGAGCCATCCATTGGTTAAAATTTAAGTGAAATGACTCCACATGGGAAGCCTTGTCATTCGACCCTCCTTCTAGCGCCAATTTTGTTGACGTGGGAAAAATCACCCTTTGTCAACAATAGGGGTTACCTCGATAAGAAGTCCCAACTAGACCTCTCATCGTTTGGAGTATGGAACCCATCCAGATTCTGGCTCGGCAACCATTTCTAGTTTGGGTTTTACCAGTTGCAGCCAGGTCCACTAATGAAGGTTTTCTAAGCTAAAAAATGAAATGTAACTAATCTAAGATGCATGTGTCTGGACTAAACTAAGGAAACCAGAAAGTAAACATAGAACCAAAAATGCTCTTTTCAAGGGCTCGAGAAATATTTGACACAAACCAAAGACAACAACATGAATAAACAACTGCAAATACAAAACATTCTAGCATTTGAACAATAATTTACAATTTATGCCCAGAATTTAGAAAAACATTCTCCGAATAACAAAAATAAGAATACAACAATCATACATAAGAATAATCTACAATATGAAGTACATTCTTACACAATCCGAGTGTTGCAAAAACGCAAAGGAATAGTCCACAATACATCCAACATGAGAATCAAAGCTCTCCATAACTTGGCCAAACCGACTTCTCCTCATTAAGCATTTCAGTAATAGTACATGAAAGCTCCAAGAAAAGCTCCTCAATTTTGGTTAACATTGTATTCTCGAAATAGGTCAAAATATGTACCATGCTTGAAGAGAGAAAAAAATAAACCTTTATTTGAATACAATTCTAGTATTTATCGAAGTTCAACATGAATTTTGACCTTCAAAATTCCTCCGTGACCTTTCATTTACCATGGTTTGTGCTTATCCTCTTTGTAATGATGAGGGAACAAAGATATCGGTTACATTTTGAATTTGTCTTTTAGCATTGGTGGGTTCATGGATTTTGACTATAGTGCCCCTCTCCCACCATAATGACTAGTTTGAACATTCGAACATCTTTGTTATCCAAGTTTAATAGTTGATCATCATGGAGTTCAAACCTCCTCTTCATCCATTTGAATTAAATTCCCTTTGCTACTCCTATATCACTACGGTAGTTGTTGTTACCACTGCTTTGTCCTCCTTTGGCTGTAGCTCACATTGCGGGGATGCTAAGTACAACATCCTCTATACATTGTTACAAATCAGTGACTTCATAGTAACCTAAAAATAAACTTAAAAAAACAATCATTTGGACCCACATAACTGAAACAATAATTAATCAAAAGTTAGTGAATGTTTCCTTGAGTTAGGTTTTTGGTTCCTCCTCACTATTGAGGTCAAAAAACAATCATTTGGACCCACATAATTGAAACAATAATTAATCAAAAGTTATTGAATGTTTCCCTGAGTTAGGTTTTTGGTTCCTCCTCGCTATTGAGGTCGTTTCTGTGGGGTTGTTGACAAGGCGTTAGAACTTGATTCTAGAAAATTAAGTTAATTTTTTTAGGAATTTCTCCAATCATATCTCGAAAAAACCTTTCCAACTGTATAAACAAAACATGAAACGACGATCTACTCAAATGTTATGGTCACAATATGAACAACAGTATGGTAGGGTCTTGTCCCTGTTTCAGAGTAGTTTGCGGAAACTCTTCCACTCTAAATCGGAGCTCATGGCATGAGCTACTCTGGTTGGTGTATTTGTTTGTTCTTCGATTGTGAGTTTCTTTGGGGCATGTACCATTTTGAAAAGAATAATGGTGGAGGGGAGGAACGTACGAACCGAGGGATGCTTGCTTTGGATCGTGCTCGAGATAAACATCGTTTACTGAACCCTCCACTCGAAATGCTCACAATACCAAACCAGTTGACATCAAGCCTCCCCTTTCAGAGTTATTCCTTTTAATATTCACTTTATCAATCTCACTTGCTTCGCGTTATTAGTTTGCGAAGTCACCTTATAGTAGACACGCTCTCATTATGCCCAAGTGCGATATCTTTGTCAAACACATGATTATTTCAAATGCCGTTCTACAAATTCCTTCTATGTTGGTTTGTAGTTTCTGGGATCTTTGGGGACAACTTTTGAGTTATCAACAACATTGCTTGTTGCAAAAACACTCCTAGCTTCCACCACACACAATTATGCTATGGTCAAATACTTTATTT
>ML856857.1:0-19250 GCA_009831015.1 Picea engelmannii | reverse complement strand
GTCAATCATCAATGCAACCTACCCAATCTACATCTGTGTAGGCAATAAGTGATAGATCATTTCCTTTTGGATACCATAATCCAAACTCTTATGTTCCTTTGAGATATCTAAAAATCCTCTTCACTGCTAATACATGTGATTCCTTTGGTGCTGCTTGAAATCATGCCACATGTCCAATTGTATGCATTACATCTAGTCTGGATGATGTCACATATAGTAAGCTACCAATCATTGACCTGTATTTCCTCTGGTCTGTAGACTTTGAATCATCATCTTTGCTCAACTTTCAATTGGTTTGCATAGGAGTGGTAATTGATTTGCAATCTTCCATTCTGAACCTCTTTAGCATTTCTCTAATATACTTAGTTTGAGAAAAAAAAATCCTTGGTTCCTTTGGCGTATCTGAAGACCCAGAAAGAAGGATAGTTCTTCAAGTAATACCATTTCAAATTCATTATGCATATGCTTTGCAAATTTCTGGCTTAACCTGTCATCGGTACTTCCAAAAATAATATCATCAATATAAACTTCAATTAATAAAATACCATCTTGAGTTACCTTGATGTAGAGGTTGTTGTCTGGTCTTCCTTTTCTGAACCCTGCCTGTTGTAGATATTTATCTAGTCTAGAGTACCATGCTCTAGGAACCAGTTGTTCAATGTAGACTTCTTCTTCAAGTTCCCCATTCAGAAAAATTGATTTCACGTCCATATCTGTCCATATTTTTCAAGACTCTGCTACACAATTGTCAATAATTTTGACTCATGTGTCACTATATTATCATGAAGTACTACTACAACTGATTAATATATCATATTGTACTTCTGCTAACTCGATGCACTGAAGCTGTCTACTCAAATTTTGCAAGTTGCTTGAAGGATGGTTCTTTGGTCTTTCTCAGCTACCGCATAGACTCCCCCTATCTATTATTCATATTATCTGGGAGTCTCTAAGATGGATGACTCAGAACAATTCCTACTCTGAAGTGTATTCATCATCATCTTCATTAGTAGATTCATCATCTCTCTGAGCTCTAACTTATTTCCTTCTATCTGCGGATTCATCTTTCACTACAATCCCTGAAAGTACAATCTCTTGAACCCGGTCCTTATTTATCTGTCCTTATTTTCTTTCAGTTATTTTCCAAACATTTATGTATCTGACATCTTTCCTCTTCTCTTTAGAATTTTTTTCATCTTGTTTTATTGCCAATATTGTAATCTCTGGGACCTGGTCTTTGTTCACCTTGTCTTCGTGTTTTCTTATCCATACTTTCTTATATCTGATATCAGTGTTCTCTTTCATGGAAGTATTGATCATGCTTCTACAATTACTAGCTATCTGTCCATAGTTATGATATTTGTAACATTCAATGTTACGTGGGGCCACATATGCATTTCTTGCTTGAACATTTCTTTTATAATCCCTGCAATCTGCAACTTTATGTCAAAAATTAGTACAATAAAAACAATGACCATAAAAGAAATTTGCATACCTGGGAGTGAATGAGCTTCTTTGTGGTGTATTCCTTTTGAATTTTTGTCTTGACTGATCATGATCATGATTGAAGCTTCTTTGTGGCTTGAGCATGGATGGTATTCTTGAAGATGTATCTTCGATAGTTTTCTTAGATTCTTGTTGACCATGATTCCTTCCTTTGAGTACTTCTTCATAACTCTTTCTAATTTCTTCATTCATCTTTTCTAGCAACCTAGAGTGCTTCTCTTCATTCTCTATAACTGATGTGGATGTTTTTGTCTCTTCAACGTTCTTGTTGATCTTGACAATTTTACTTCTCAATGTGACAACTTCTTCATCAAGCTTCTCAACCTCTCCTTCTTTCTTCATTATCTAAGACTTCATGACTTCTTCTGTTCTTTTCACTTCTTCAAGCTAGGTTTTTAATGTGATTATTTCTTCTTCATGTCCTTTCTCTTCTTGACCAAACTCTGCCTCAACCTGGTTTAGATCATTAGTTCTTTCCTTAAGATGATCTGTCAATATCTTCTCTCTCATTTTTGCTTCTTCTTTCTATGTTGCTATGTTGGCTTCCAAATGTTTCTTTTGATATTCAATATTTTCTTCAATCTTTCTAGCTTCTTCTAGCTAAGTTATTAAGTTCTCGATGACCTGTTGGGCTTCTTCAAAACTATGAACACTTTCGTTTTGTTTCGTCAATTCTTTCTTGAGTGACTTTTTTTCTTCTCTTTCTTTTCCTAGTTCATCTAAAGCACTAATCAATTCTGCTTCATAATTGTCTTCCTTTTCAATTAGTTTTTCTCCCTCATTTCAATATGTTCGTGTTTTTCACAATTAAAACAAAAAAACATGCCTCTGGTGATTATGTATTCTTCATCTTCTGAATCTGTTTAACATGGTGAACATAATTCTTCTTGATCTGTATTTGCATCTTCTTTGGAATTTTTTGAATCTGTGATGAGTGAAGAATATATGCCATGTAACTTATCCCAAAGTTCTTTGGTTGATGAACATTTACCAACCTTTTCTCTTACCGGATTAGGTAATCCTTCCCAGATGAAATCCATTGCTATTTTGTTATTCTTCTTCAATTCCTTCTTGGTTGTAGTCTTTGCCCTTTTTGAACTATCATACCCTGTAACAACTGATAGCCAAATATAACGCCCCTTTGCCTATAAAAATACTTACGTCCTTCTGCTCCACATCTCATACTTTAAACCATTCTGACCATTAAACATTGGTACTCCATTCTCAGAATAATCCATGATCTCCTTCCAGTGGATAAATTGTTTCCTGAAGGAACCTGCTCTAATACCAATTGTTGGATTACTGAGAGGGAGTGTGAATTAGTAATAGAGAAATTATTCTTTTTAACCACAAAATGCAAGTGTTATATCAATGTAGTATTATCATCCAATAGTTGCAAAATAAATAAACAATGAAGAAATGAGCAATCATACATATACACGGTACACCAATGTTTTATGTGGAAACCCAAAGTGGGAGAAAACCATGGAATGATTTTTCTTATATGTCTTTAAGAATTACATTCATTGGAAGCACCAACTTCCTTTTTTTCTAGTTGCAACTGGAAGGAGGCTCCAACCCTTTAGTTTCTCATGATACAACCTAAGGGAAGCTCCAACTCCCCAATTCTCTAGCTACAACCAGAAGGAGGCTACAACCCCCTATGTTCTCTATCTACAACCGAAAGGTAGCTACAACCACCTGTCCTTACTCCGTCCAACTGCCCTGGCGTGGAAGTAGAATGATGGAACCATTGTCACACTATCACTGTGAGATATACTATTGTAAACCTATACCAATCAACTTTTAACAACCTATACCAATAACATGTGCTAACATGTATCATACATCAACCTGTACCTCAACCTATACCATAAATAAATGCATCAACCATGCATCAAACCTATACAAATAACCTATCACAATAACCTGTCCAAACAACATGTAATCAATTTGTACCATAAACAAGTGCATCAACCATGCACCAACCTGTGCCTCAACCCGTACCATCAACGAGTCCATCAACCATGCACTAAATATGTATCAATCATGCATCAAATACACATAAACTATGACTCATCAAGATGTACTAACATAATAAACTATACACCTCATGTATGTGCCAACTCATCAACTACTTGTCTCAACCATATACCCAACATGTACCTCAACCAAAATCCCTCATCAATTTCATCATCCAAATCTGATTTGTAACTCTGTAATAGACCTGGTGTATATGATCACATACATGAAAAACTTCCTTAACATTAACAACGAGAGACTAGCATTTTATCAAACTTTACTTTAGTCTCACATGACTAATTTTGGATTTGTCAACAACTCTAACTTGCAATAATCATAACTATGTACTTGTAATGAGTAAAGATATGAAAATGTTACACAATGTTCTTCAGTGTCTTTTATGCAATTCCTCCATATTTCACTACTTGGAACCTCTTAGAAAATGAGTTATAGCAAAAATGGCATACCTTGTTGAATTCTGGCTTACTCTAGAGATCGAACTTGTAGAGAATTCCCCACACTGAATATTTGTTGTATAGATATGAAAATGGTAAAAACCCATACTACGGATTGTACTCTAACCAATACTTTTGGTCTTACTAAATTTGGAGTTGTTATGAATAAATTATGACGTTTTTACCCAAAACACTTGTTTTAGACTAGTTTCAGGACTAGCCACAAACCCTATTTTCCACGGAGTGTAACTCCAAAAATACAATGACCCACAAGCTAAAAATTTTATCACAACTACTTGGATATGTTTCCTCAACGTCCTCCCAATTTCATGGTCTAAATCATTCTAGAAAACAAATTATTGTGAAAATGGTGAGATGACTTGTAAATAACATACCTTAGAAATCATCATCAAAATAATTTATCCTCCCTTGAATTTTGGCCTTCTTTACTTCACCTTCCCTCTGAAATTCGGTTTAGATATCATTTTGTTACCTCAGTCACTTGGAGATATTCAATATGCTCAAGTGTGATTAAAAATGAGAGACCCTTGCCTCTTATTTATACTTTCATGTAGCTTCCTCAAGGGGTTAYCTTCTAATCATCTTAACCCACTTWTCTTATTTTAGGGCTAACCCAATTCTAACCACTTGTCCACTTAGTAATTTCTCCATTAACTTCATTATTTAAATAATTTCTTTTGTATCCACTTTGACTTATAGTACACTCATCACTTCACTTTATTATTTAAATAATTACTTTTTTGCAACCACTTTGACTACTTTGACCTTTTGGGGCTTCTAGATGACTCATGAGGGTTCTCCAACTTCACATGACCACAACTCTCTAACCGTGAGGAGTTATGTGATGTTCCACATACCACTGGAAATGGAATGACATGTACTATCCATCTAGAATAGTCTTGCCTTCAAATATATCAAAACTCATACCATTATCCATCAAACAAACTTGGGTCCATTGCCCAAACCTTTGTGCTACCAGAATTTGCTACCGGACTTTCTTCAAGGGTTGACATCAATGACAACCAACCCAATTAATCAATAGTATTGTCAATGGCACACTCTCCTCACTTACGCCCTTTGGTCAGATTGCACTACCACCAAGGTAATGCTACAGGTTGAAGAATTAAATTATTCTGATATCTCTCAAAGAATGAATGCACTCTTGGCTTTAGAGGAGAAAAAGATGTTTTCCTTGGATAACATAAAGAGAAGACAACAAACTGTTGAAAGATATTTCAATAAAAGTGTCAAGGCTATCATATTTAAGGTTAATGAGAAGGTATTGTTGTGGGATTCAACTCATGCCGATAGAGGAAAGCATTCAAATTTCCAAAAGTTATGGTTGGGTCCTTTTAAGATCACTTTTGTCCTCGGCGCAAATTCCTATATCCTAAAGGACTTGCAAGAGCGATTGTTTTCCTATACCACCAACGGTTCCCACCTAAAACACTACGTGGAACCAACTTGAAAGTTTAAATGTTGTATGGAATGCTTTCTATGTTATAGTTTTTTTATTTGCTTTGATTTTACATTGATGTTTGGTTTATTTGCTTCGATTTGACATTGTTGTTATTTCATTGTTGCTATTTCATTTTTTTTATTTCATTTCTATTGTTTTATTTATGCTATTTACTTCTGTTATTGACTTCTTTTCTGTCAAAATAAAATATTGGATCACTTTTTCCACAACGACTCTATTCTGCAAAGTATTGTTAATCAATAAGAATCAGGTTACACAGTTGTCATGATGTTTCCCCTTGAAAGCATCATTGAAATTGTTATCTGCTTCAACTGTTGTTATATAAGATAGTTGGTTTTATCCCTTTTCTTCCATCCGCTCCAAGATTCAAAAGAGCATACTAGAAATTTGTTCTCCTTGAAGTCAAGAATGCTTTTACTATGATTAATCGAATGATTATACATACATGGATAAACCCCCTCATGCTTAACACTTTCTATGAGTTATTCCCAAAATCCCGATCATTTTTCCCTTAAAACCGCTCACTTCCCCCTATTGCATAATCATTTTGATATCTATTTTCTTGATCTGATGTTTACATGGTCTGCGAACCAGACAATCTGAGTTCTTAATCTGTTGGAAACAGATTTCCCTATGGAGTCACTAGTTTATTGACGATTAAAATCACAATGATGAATTTTGCCCGCAAAGGATTGCTAATCTATATTATTTATTTATGATAATAATATTTAACTAGTAGGTGGGACCCCCTTGTAGACTAGAAGCGCAAAGATAAACATGTTACGGTTATATGTTGTTGTTGTTATGATGATGCCTACACAGTCCTATACAACTGATGATGCAGTCTTGGTTTTAGTTGATATGACAAATGGTTGGTTGATGCATTATTGGTAAACATTGTTGATGTTCATTCACAATACAGGGTAGTGCTATGGATATGAGGATTATGTTGTTTCACATGTGTTATGTTATGTTGTAACATTGATTAATAACCTATAAATGATTTTATGCAAAGAGATAATATGGTTATGCGGGAGCTTGATCAAAACAAAAGGAAATAAACTATGGATAAGTCATAAGGCCATGGAAAAAGGGATTACATATAAACCTTAAATGAACATATAATTGTTACAAAGTAATGGACCTAGTTGCTATACTATGCGTTTTGGTTGAAGAGATATATGGAAAGCACATATGGTAATGTTAACGTATGGTTGTTATTAAGGTTGTGACATGTTTTAGGTGGCACGCTATACAATGGATATGGCATCAAATCTATACAATAGATATGGCATTGAATTATGCAATGGTTATATGTTTGAATTTAATGGTTGATGGACTGGCTCGTACATGAAATTGAATAGAGCCAAGTGAGGAAGCGACGTGCATTTACTGCACATCACTCCAAACCACCCTTGAGCCTGTCACCCTAGCATAGTTTCATTTTTCTCTATTGGTTGTGGAAGCTCCGCGATTTCAGGTTTTGAAGGGGAAAACTCAGGACAATTCTCCATTGAAGTGATTTTTCACAGGTATGGCTCTTTGATTTCCATCCATGATGGACTCTCTGTATTATGAATCAAATGGTGGCTCATGATTGTATGGGTTCTATGTTTTTCTTGAGTTTTCAACTGAGTATCAATGTTTTGTTATGGTGTTCTTTGTGATTACTGTGGAATGTTGGAATTTTGAAGGAAACAAATGGGTGATATTGCTTTGTCAAGTCTGTGCATCAGTTATTGATAAAAATGAATTCAGTCAACTTGGGTTTTTATGATGATTCTCTGTGGAAAATGATAACAATGGTGCAACAAGCTCTGAGTTTTATTGTTGTGGGGTTTTACCACCAGTTTGGGTATCAGTTGTTGTCACCCCTTTTCGTCTCGGTCGTTATTATGATTCGTGTTTATAATTGATTTATTGAGGACAGTGGATTGTACAAAGTTTTGGACAACAAACTATTTTTTGGGTATATTGTGGATATTTACATGTTTTGGATAATTTGAAATATTTTTTATATTTAAATTTCAAATTTTGGAAATAATTATGGGAGCCACAAGAAGGCATGTGTTTAATTGGTTGTCTAATTATGTTTATTTTTGTCAAGAAATAAAAGGGAGTCAAAAGGGATCCCACCTACTTAGTTATTATTTAATAAAAGACCCTTAATTATTATTATTATTATTACTTCCCCTAAACTAAAGTTAGTTGAGTTTTAGTTAACTTAACTAAATGAAGTAGTTGAACTACTTCAACTATTTTGGGCTACATAAAAGCCAAATGAAAAGGAAGAACAAGAGGAGAATAGAAGAATGCATACTAAGGTTTGCTCTTGAGTTGTATTGAGATAGTTCAGTTTTCATTCATTCTTCAATTCATTAAAATCTTAATTCTCTTTTATGACAGCATGGTCCTATTGTAGACAACAAGATTCAAAGTTGAACCATATCATTCAGATGCTTGTTTCAAAGGTTTTGATCTATCTTTGATAGTCTATGTAGACTTGTTTGTTTATGAATTCAGTTTCATGACTGATAAGGGATATTGTGCAGAGTCAAGTGGGCAGCAGTCTGTGGCAAGCTGATCCATATTTTAAAGTTCATTTTTTACTTCTTGTCATAGTCCTTTTGTATGGTTTTCATCAGGGATATCTAAGTTTGACCTTGGTCCATGCCCCCATAGGGATTTTTTTAAAGAGAAAGATACTTTTTATTTCTTGGAATGAAATAAAGTGATTGTTATTCTGTCTCATTTGTGTTAATCTGTGACTTGGTATTTTTTCTTTTGATCTCCACATTTACTTTCTGCAATCTGCATATATTCAGAAAATTATATAAAAATGTTATATTTTGCAACAATCTTTTATTTTAAAAATCATCCTAAGCCCTTGTAATTAATACTTGTGGATTGGGAAATACATTTTGAGGCTATAAACATAGGGTAATATTCCTGACTATCTTTCCTTAGCCAAGCAAGATCCGAAAATGCTTGAGTAAGATAAATTCATATCTTTTCCTCAACATGTTTGAGCCCAACATCTAGTAGGTGGTGGTAAAGTTAGGATCTTTCTCATAGAGTTAGGGTCATCAAGAGGTCTCGTGGTCGCAAGAGTCTAGCACTGTGGTGAGTGTCACAACTGGAGGTCGATTGAGGCAATCAACGATGTGTTTGGACTTCCTATCCTATACTTGATGTTGAGGTGGAACTGCTACAAGTATGTGTACCACTTCTGATGGTGGTAATTTTGCAATTTTCCTTGTGTCTGCATGAACTGAGGTGACCTATTATCAGTGTGGATGACTATCTCCTTCCCGAGAATGTAATGCCTCCACTAGCGGCATGCTTACAAAATGGAGTACAGTTCTTTGTCATAAGTAGGGTACTTAAGGATGAAATCTGATAGTGTCTCACTATGATAGGCCATGGGGTGGTTGTGCTGAGTGAGAACTATGCCCACAACATAATCTGAAGCATCTGTCTTTATCTCAAAGGATTGTTGCAGGTCAGGTAATGAAAGCAATAGGACTAAGCACAAGTGATGCTTCAATTCAACAAATGCTTATTGTTGGGATAGGCCCCACACAAACTTTGTCTTACCACCACCCCTGGTTACTTGGCCGAGGGCCCATGCAATATGGTAGAATCCCAACATGAACCTGTGATAGAAATTGGTAATACCTAAGAAGCTCTAAAACTTAGTGAGCGTGGTTAGGGCTGACCAGTCATGGATGACCTAGATATTGGCTAGATCCACATGCACACCATGCTCATCAACAATGTAGCCTAGGTACTAGACCTTGTCTATGCCGAAGGAGAATTTTTCCAAATTGGCATATGGCTTGTGTTGTCGTAGAGTGTGTAGAACCCGTTGAATATGTTGTAAGTGTTCCACCCAAGTCTTATTGTAGATGAGGATGTCATCCAGATACACCACTACAAAAGAATTGGTGAAAGGTTGTGAGATATTGTCCATCATCCTCATGAAAGTTGTTGGGGCATTTTTCAAACCAAAGGGCATGACCAGCCATTCAAAAATACCTTCTTTTGACTCGAAGGCAGTCTTCCATACCTCTGTCTACTCTATTGGGACCGGATGGTAGCCAGACTTCAAATCAATCTTACTGAAGTAATTGGCCCCCTTGAGTTGATCAAGGATATCATCGATTCGGGGAATCGAGAACCATTTCATAACTGTTATTTTATTTAGGACATGGTAATCAATGCATAGTTGTTAGGTCTCATCTTTCTTCTGCACAAGCATGATTGGGCTTCCACGAGGTGATGAGTTGGGTTGAATGTGCCCCTTTTGGAACAGTTCTTCGATTTGACGCTTGATCTCCTCATTTTCTAAAAGAGAGTAGCGATAGACTAGCCCATTGGGTAGTGGTGCATCGGGGGTCTAATCGATGGAATGCTTGACTTGACAGTGTAGAGGTACCCTAGTAGGTGATGAGAAGATGTCTTTGTATTCTTCCATGACCTTATCCACTTGCTTCTGTTGTGTGGAGAGGTCGACTGCGGAGGTCGTGGATGTCGTTGTAATCTTTCACTCACTCTAAGAGCAAATCATGAAGAAGACAAAATTCCCAGTCTAAGAGATGACCTTCCTACATTGCTTGGCAGAGATCAAGGAAATGGCACTGGGTGGGACTATCTGGGGTATCTCTTACAATTTCCCGTCCAAAGTAATAATAGCACTGTGAAGCATAGACTCATATACAACATGAAATTCCATAAATAAGGTTTGCCAAAAATAAAATCACAAACTTAAAGGGGAGCGACATCACACAATACCTCATCTTTAGAGGGGTTAATGTCATAGGACAGGTGACACTGTTGGCTGATGCGAAGATTGCTTCCTTGGCAGAGCCATCCGATGGTGCAGGGTTGCGGGTACGGTGTTGTCATAAGGGCTAGACACTTAACGACCTTCACTAGGATGAGGTTCTTTTGGCTACCTTTATCAACGATGAAATGTAGTGGGGTGCCTTTCATCCACATCTGTGAATGAAAGAGGCATTCGCCTTAATTTGTCTCATCAGGTTCACCGGGTTGGATCTTGGTGGTAGCAACAATGGCACTGGGTTTCGTGTCAATGATCCATCTCCCCTTTTTTGGTTCTGAATCAGAGTCAGAACCCACATCCGATTCATAGGCTTTCACCTCAGCCACCAATGACTTCTTTTAGTGACAATCAACAGTGTTATGCCAGGGGATCTTATGGATGTTGCACCACTTCCCAATGTCTTTCTTCATCTTTCCATTTTCCTTCTTTGTTTTCAACTTAGACTAGTTGTCCTAAGGCTTTCCATATTTTATCTGCCCTTTGTTTTATGGGTTGGGGATGCCCTTTCTCTACATCTACTGTGACGGGTTCCCAGACCCAAAATGTTGCATCTTTTGTTTAAGCTTCTGCTCGATTTTGATTGCATATCGATAGGTCGCGCCTAAGGATGAGATGTCTAGAAAATCCATTTATGCATGGATGTATCTATGAAGATCATCGCAGTACTTGAGCACTAGATGTCGCTCAGAATATTTGATACCCAACTTGGTGCATAAGGTATGGAAGATATTTGTGAACTTTGACATTGCTTGGCCCATTTCCTGTCGCAGTGTGGTCCATTTTGTATACAGGTCGTCATAACTTCCAACAGGGTAGTATTGTTCCTTAATAACATCCCTGAAGGACTCCTAGGTGAGAGTGACTGTAAATAATGAGGGTTCCTCTATTGCCTTTTTCTCACAGAAATTCTCCCACCAATATTCGACATGGGGAAAGGCTTTGAGGAACGCAAAAGTAATTTTTTCTCTATTTGAAAAGTTATGGACAGAAAAATACCCTTCTAGCAGATTCAACCATTTGTCTACATCATCTGCGTCTATCTGTCCTTCAAATATAAGAATATCAAAGTTTATTTGTACCTTGAATGGGGCGTCGCCTCCGCTCGAGGAAGATGCGTCTCTTGTTGGTAGTTGTCGAAGGATTTGCGCAAAATTATCCATCATCTCGTTCCTTTGTTGCGTAAGGGCTTCCTTGAGAAACAATTTGAAATGATCTAATGTCCCATCATCTTTCTTTTCTCCCGCCATAAAAGGTCGCTTGGGCATGCGAGAGCTCTTGTCCTTAAGAGAAAAAAAGCTCGACACCCAACTCTTTGTACCTTGACCTTGTCGGGGACATGCACTAAGAATGACAAGGAGCAGACCACTCCGATACCACCTATCCATATTTTATGAGCAGAACGAAATGAACACAAATTATTATTATTATTAACATAGAGATATAATGAAAAATAACAGAGATGCAGTAAAATTGGCTTCTATTCAATAAAGAAATGTGTTGAAACTATAAAATTTAGACTAAAAACAAGCTTGCTAGAATGGTGGTGGCTTATCTCTGAGAAGAGATGTGACAGATGCACTCATTCGCAAGAAGATGAGTACAATAAGGCTTTGAAAGCATTTTTACAATAAACATGAATGCCAAAACCCTAGACATACAAAAACCTAACACTAGGAGATGAAGCGCCAAAAGTCATGTGGTCCCCGTTGGGGTAAGTTGGTACATCAACTTCTCGGGGGTCGTAAATTTTGCGTACGATATTCGTTTTAGGCGCACGATAGCCCATTGGAAAGGTCTATCCGAGGAATACACATTATGTTGTCAAAATTTGATTAATTTATTGTTTGACTGTGGTGATGCCTAAAATTGTTGTTTAGGGCCTCAAAATGGCCCCAAAAGTTCAGGACCAGAAAACTAGGAAATGTACAAGTATCTGCCAAAGGAAATGTACAACATACTTATGCACTCATAGTCTAGGAAGAGACATTTTCCGATGAAGAAACTTTTGTTGTGAAAAATGCCTCTTTTGACAGAGAGTCTAAAAAATTGGTTTTTGAAAGAACTGCAAAGAGTAAAAGTGGGAAATTGTGGTCCACCATTGATACACGAAATATGTTTCCTTCTATATTGTCTTCCATTCATAAAGTTACAGGAGATGCATTGTATGTTTCAATTGCCAATATAGAGGAAGAAAATGCTCAATTGAAAGAAAAAATTAAAGAATTGGAAGCAACTTTCATGCCTCCACCTATTCTGGCTTCCCCTTTTGCCATGATTTGTCCTGAGAAAAGTTTTCAAGAAACCCCATAATCAAGTGCTAGATTCAAGGGAATCTCAAATTTGAGTATTTCTACCTGATATTTTGTCGAAGAGAATATTGAGAAAAAAAATTCATTAATTTTAGAGTTGTGAGATATGGAAAAAGGTTTTGCCTCTCTCAATTTGAGAATCCAGAATATCAGGGAATACTTGAATTCCAATTTGAAAAATTATGAAGGGTTTTACACAGATGGAGTTATGATGTTTGCAATGAGGGTTTCAACAATGACAAAGGATATGAGAAAGCAAGAAAATCTACCTTCTTCGAGCCCCATCAAACAACTAAAATCCTGTTGGATTGAAAGAATTAACGTATTAAAGGGTCTGTCGAATCAATTGACTGATTTATCAGGAAGGAAAACAAAAGCATACTAAAAAATTCTTTATTTATATATTGTCGGAACCATTGTTGAAGTCCTGGACCCTAAGTATCTCTCAAATTCAATGCTCATGACTTGACAACATTTCAAAGGACAAGTTGTAGAACTAAAAAGGGAATCAGCTGAAAATTTCAATACTATGATTGAATTCACACATGATGATATTAACAACTGACTTTTCGAGTACACAAATAAAAATGAGGATATAGAAAATACATTACAAAATTTATCTATTGATTTTAGAGAAATTGAAAAAGAGTTGTTTAACATTAAAGTAAAACAAAAAGTGATTGTTGCCACATTAAGGGAATATATTCAAGAATGATTAAAGGACTCAATTGCCAAGATCTTCGAAATTCCAGCAGAAGCAATTACGACCAGTAATCAAACCACAACAAGCAAGGTTACAAAAGAAACAATAACAAAAAAATAAAGAGAGAGAGATACCATCATAGTAAGTCCATACTGATCACATACTGATTCCTTTATCAGTTTTCATCCAATTCTTCTTCTTCTTTAACTAGAAAATTTTAATCGAATCCTGATAAACTTCTTTTTATCTACTTACCAGATCTTGTTGTTTAAAACCCACCCATGTTCTTCTTTCTATTTCCTATTTTCTTGTACATTTTTGTTTTAAGGTCTGCGGGATCCCCAATCCCAGTCCTTTGGAAAAACACATTTAATTTCAATGTGTTGTAACATACATTATTATTTTTTAGAAATCCCAGAGAAGTAATTCAGGATCAATTTTAACTGTATTTTATAACTTTGAGTCCCTAGTATAAAATATTTGAAATTGATCTATCATAATCGTTTTTTGATCTATATAAGTAATACTCTATAAAAGTTCTCTCATGTGAATTGGCCTTCTTCTTTTATTTTGAACGTGATCAGAATCTTTATTTTCACTATGATGGATGTGAGGAAATTTTATTTATTTTTTGTAATGTGTGATGTGTGATATTCCTAGTCCACTTCTCAGGAATTCTCTTTTATAAATACCCTTTACTTTTCAGTATTTTGATTTTTCTTAAGCATTAAAGATTGAACTATCTTAGGGTCCTATATTATTCTTGATCTAAAATTACAAAGAATATCATAAGCTAAAGAGGAGTACCACGTCTTTAAAAATGCAGGAGGATTTATATCCTCTTGAGGTTATCGTTTCGGTCCTGACATATTCAAGCGTCAACATTTTTGGAGACCATGCTGGGGAACAAACTTGAAGATTTAGATCTGGTTTTGCACCATAAAATTATATGACTTTTCCTCAGGCTAACCAGCCTGGTTAGAAATTGGATTGAATAACCAACGAAGTATTCTGCATTAGTTATATAACCTTGTAATAACAATAACTAGAACTAGAGAATAATTAGAGAGGTCTTTGGAAACACTAGTTCAAGAAGAAGAAAGAGAAATTCTCTAAAGACAAAGGAGAGACGAAAGACAAGACCAGAGAAATGAGAGACGAGTTCAAAGAGTGCAAGAGCGAGGTAGGAATTGAAGTTGAAAGAATATAGAGGACCAATCACTGGAAGCAAAAGCAAGCAACTGCCCACCTCAGAAATTAAAAGGATACTCTTGAAGAAAATAAGAAACTTCTAGACATGGTTGAAAGAGAAGAAAGACGCGAAGAAGCACATGAAAAAAGAAGGGAAGAAAGACATGAAGAGAGACGAGAAGAAATGTGGGAGGAAAGGAGACTTGAGGAAAGGCAAAGATATAGAAATCTAAGAAGGATAAGAGACTCCACCCTCGACATGCAAGGTGAACAACATGAGATCCATGTTCTTCCTAAAGGTACTTTGAAGACATGTTCCGGAGATGGAACAATTGACGCTAAAAGACATATTGATTTGTTTTTGGATGTTTGTGTTTTTCATCTTATTGAACGTGATGATGTGATGGTAAGGTTGTTTCTCCAAACCTTATTGGGCCAAGCTTATGAATGATACACAACATTTCCCACAAGATCGATCAACTCATTTGATGATCTTGAATCTATGTTTCTGAATATGTTCGCTCCCCCAGTCACGTATCATACTCTTCTCACTAATTTCACCCAAATTTGTCTAAAGAAAAATGAGAGGATAAGAGACTTCAATCTCATATTCAATAAAACATTGAACAAGATCCCTAAAGATAAAAGGCCTAATGATCCAATAATGTGTGGTTTCTATATAAATGCCATGCCACCCAATGTGAAGTTTTCTATTAGAACCTCCCAAATTGATACTCTAGACGAAGCAATGACCAAAGCTACGAAAATGGAGGAAATCATAATTGAAAGAGGCACTGACCTTGAAATTATTCTTGGAAGAGTGGAAAGGAAGATGGATAATTTTAACATTATTGACCAACGATCATCTAGTTTGAAAAAGAATGAAGAGAAAAAACCATGACCTAGTGAAAATCAAGCATTCGGTGGAGGATTCTTTAAAGGAATTATCTCGGATGTGAAGACGGATCCTGTTGCAACCCAAGAAACGAAGTAAAGAATAGAGATTGCACACATGAACAAAACCATTAGACAAATGAAAAATGAAATAACAAGATTAAGAAGAAATGATAATTATGTGATTAATCCGAGAATGTCGGTCCCATAACAAACAAGGAACCATGCCCCTGAACAAATAATAAGGTTTGAAAATGTCGACAATCAACAAAGACATAGGGTTCCCAGAAAGCCAACTCAGAATGCAGTAATACTTGATGAGCTATACAACGAACAAATGGTTGAACTAGAAAATGTTTTTTTGCCAGAAGAAGTCTTTGAATCTGTATAGACGGATGGATGCTAGACATCCATGTATATATTTGAAGAAGATGAAGAAGAAGATCCTATCTCGCAAGAAAACGTCGTCCAAACACATGCACATGTAAATAAGGCTAAGAATAAGGAAAAATCTGAAAAATATAATGAAAAAGATAAAGAAAAAGAGAGTGATAAAAGTAAAACAACCAACACAGAAGTCAGAAAGAAAAAAACGACGCTCAATCCTCTTTAGATGATATATGATGTTGTTGATGATTTAAGCAAGTTAAGAATTCCTTGCCTTTCACAGAAGTAGTAAAAATTCCTCAAAAGAGGGAAAACATTTTAAAATTATTGGATGAGCCAACTAGGAGAATTGAAGTAGTAATTGCAAGCCCGAAGCAAAGTCAGAATACATCAACGGTGAAATTAAGAGGCAAGGTTCCACCTTTCTACATTTCAATAGAAAATCATGATGTTGTTCTCCACAATTGTTTGGTAGATTCGGGTGTGACAAAGAACATCATGCCCTTGGCGGTTATGGAATCACTTGACATGAGCTACACCAAGTACTATGAAATAGGTGAAAGCATCTATGCAATTGATTCCAGGAAGGTACCAGCTTATGGAGAAATTAAGGATTTTTATACCTGGATTACTGTCGCTCCTCATATCATTACAATTTTTAATATTGTGGTGGTGGATCTACCTCCAACATACAGACTTGTCCTTGGAAGAGACTGGTCTTCCATGATTGGTGGCTATATAATGAATGATGGAAGTTGTATGATGTTACCTGGCAAAGATGGAGCAATGATCAAGGTTCCTCGTGAACCCAAGAGACCATTTTATTTCAATAAGAAGGATAATGAATTGATGCAAGATTATATATTGGGAGTTGATTGTACATCTAAAGAACTTAATCAATATACTTCCATTTTCAAAGAATTTTTTGATGTTTTTGCCTGGAATTATGATGATATAAAAGCCTATGATAAATCAATATTTCAACATATTATTCTATTAAGAGAAGGAGAAAATCCATTTAAGAAGAAAATAAGAACGATGAATCCCAAGTTAAAACCGTTGGTGAAAATCGAGTTGAAAAAATTGAAGAAAGGTATAATAATATATCCCATCAGACATTTTGACTAGCTTTCAAATCCAGTGGCTGTGAGGAAAAATACCGAGGAGATTTGGATGTGTGTGGATTTTAGAAATATCAACACATCAAGTGTAAAAGATGATTATCATATGCCTAACACAGAATTCGTTCTTCAACAAGTCACTGGATCTGCTTGTATGTCCAGGTTAGACGACTTTTCTGGATACAACCAAGTTTTAGTTGCAAAGGAAGACATGCCTAAGACGACTTTCATAATACCATGGGAGACATATGTGTATGCTCGAATACAATTTGGCTTGAAAAATGTTGGAGACACTTTCCAAAGGGCTATGGACCATGCATTTGAAGGTTTGATAGGAAAATTCATGGTGGACTACTAGGATGATCCAACTTTCCATTCAAAGACTAGAAGTGAACATATTCATCATCTGAGGAAAGTGTTTGAAAGATGTAGATTGTATGGGGTTTATTTGAATCCAAATAAATCTTTATTCACTGTAACTAAGGGCAAGTTGTTGGGGCATATTGTATGTAAAGAAGGAATTTATATTGACCCAGAAAGGGTGAAGGCTATCAATGAACTCAATCCCTATCTTCTAAGAAAGGAGTTCAGTCATGTTTTGGCAAGAAAAATTTTGTGCGGAGATTTGTTCCTGATTATGTGAGAATAGTAAAACCAATTAATGTGTTGTTAAATAAAGATCAAAGGTTCAAGTGGACTTCAGCTACACAGGAGGCCTTTAATAACATTAAAAAGACAATTACTACAACATTGATGTTCATCAGTTTAGATTTTCAAAGAGACTTTATTATGTATTCATTTGCTACATAAAACATTGTAGCATCGGTCCTTACTCAAAGAAATGCTAAGGGTGAAGAGTTACCAATCAACTTTATGAGTAAGACCCTCCATGACTATGAATTAAGATACTTGGAATTGGAGAAGAAAGCCTTGTCTCTCGTAAAAGAAGTAGCAAATTTTTGAACCTACATTTTAAATTCTCATGTCATAACATATGTTCCATCCTCTCTAGTAAAGATTCTTTTGAACCAACAATTAAGAGAAGGGAAATGGGCAAATTGGATGGCAAAAATTCAAGAATATGACATTGGAATCAATCCTTTCAAAACAGTCAAAAGGCAAGGATTGTGCAAGCTCATTATGGATAGTGATGCCCTGAACGGAGTGATTTCGGTTTCAATTGGAAAGCCTATATATGGTTCAGAGTGGTATAAAGACATTGTATTTTATTTAAAATTTGGACAATTTCTCATTATCATGACTCCAAAGAAAAGAAGGGATTTAAAGATGAAGTCAAATCAATATGTCTTGATTGCTGAAATATTATTCAGAAGGAACTATGATGGCATGTTATTGAGATGTGTTGATGAAAAGAAAGCTCAAGAACTGATACAAGAATTTCATGAAGGCATATGTGGAGGACATTTTGCACCTACTGCCACAACACATAAAATAATAAAATCCAGATATTATTGGCCATCAGTTTTCAAGGATTCATATTCGATGGTAAGAAAATGTATCCCCTGTCAACAATTTTCAGGAAAGATGAAGAGGTTTTCAATGCCTTTGCAACCCATATCAGTAGAACAACCATTCACACAATGGGGATTGGATGTCATTGGGCCAATAAATCAAAAGTCAAGTAAGGGGAATATATATATTTTTACTGCTATAGACTATTTCACAAAATGGCAGGAAGCAATAACATTGAAAAATGTTGACTATGAAGAATTGATTAAATTTCTCAAGGATAATATCTTGTCACGATTTGGTGTTCCAGAGAAACTCATTACAGACAATGGCTCAATTTTCATTGGATCAAAGTTCACAAAATTTTGCAAAGAATATGGCATTGTGATGGGACAATAATCAAATTATTATCCACAAGGGAATGGCCTTGCCGAATCTACAAATAAGACGTTGATTCAAATCCTAAAGAAAGCTATCGATTGAAATAAAAAAAAAATGGCACTTGAAGTTGGCAGATGCTTTATGGAAAAGCAAAATGACTCTGAAAGATAGCACGAGGATGTCTCCTTACATGTTGGTTTATGAAAAGGAAGCAAAAATGCCAACCAACCTTGAATTGAATGCCTTGAGTTATGTAGTCAACATGGAAGACACTGAAGATTTTCCTCCTTTGCAGAAAAGATTGAATCAATTGTTGAAATTAGAAGAAGAAAGAAGTGAGGCTTTGCATAAAATATCACAGAGGCAACAAATTGTTAAGAAATACTTTGATCAAAGTGCAACAATCAAGAACTTTCAAAAGGGCAAATTGGTGTTTCTCTAGAACAAAGAAAAAGAAAATCTGT
>WSFP011395577.1:0-27372 GCA_009831015.1 Picea engelmannii | reverse complement strand
CAACTATTCTAGTAAAGCAAGTAAACAAGTAAGCAAAACAACTAGCTAACCTATTAAAGCAAGTAAACAACTAACTACTCTAAGATAACTTCCACTGCAAGTAATCTAATTAAAACTTCTCATTGAACAACTATCTAACCTAAGAGGCAAGTGAACTATATTCTTAATTCAAACTTCAAAACCATTTCTAATTCATAAAAGAAAATCTATTTAATTGAAAGCAAGAAGGACTAACAACTAACCTTTAATCTATGATAAACAAACTGCTCTCTAACCTATCAAAGCAAAAGACTATCTATCCTACAACAACAATAAAACTATCTTTTGATCTACGAAAGCAAGAAACTATATTTTTTGATCTATGAAAGCAAGAAACTATATCTTCTGATCTACAAAAGCAAGAAACTATATTTTAACCGATGAAAACTCAAATATAGTGTCGGTGGTTGTGTGAATGTCTTCAGTGTCATATAATATCTCGATGGAACTTGACAACAAAGGATAATTCAAGTGGTATAAGCTCTACACTGATCTCAATAGCAAAGTGAAAGGTATGGATTAAACAATACAATGAGAATTTAGCCATTACAGAAACAATGCTAATTACTCTGCATATTCATGGAATTATTAGCCATCAACAATATAAGGAGATTATAATTGTACTTCTATGCGACGTAAGAAAAAATCATAAGTAGATTCAACCATTAACTAAGAATTGGAATTGAAATCTAATTCTAGGAAAGAAAGTACATGAAGGGAAACTATGCTATATCTATCTTAACAATTCAAAATGTAATAAGGAAAATGCTTAAAACAAAAATTAAAGCATGACATATAAAAAGTAAACTAACGAATACATTAACTAACAACTAGTTAAGCAATATCCATATAAAAATGGAATAAGCAATCTATAATTAAAAACTGAAACTAATCCTATCCATCCATCAAATCCTTGTTAAAGAAAACATGAAATAAAACTCTGTTCTATTCTATTTCAAACTTCGTTTTAAATTTAATTCTAACAGCATAAAATAAAACACAATCTAATATCTAATTACACCGGTTAGTCTATGAATTTGCAAATTCGTTCCTAACTACAATATCAACGCATACTAATACAAGCCTTCATACTAACCTGCAAAAGAGAGTTAAAATAATTAAACTACAACAACAAATTAATTAACAAAATAACAATGCATGTACAGGAAATAAAAATAGACATCTAAGCTATGAAATACATGAACAACTTAGATAATAGTTACCAGACTGCTGGTGGGCCCCCCAACAAGTCGTGGTCACTTCTTAAAGGCACACCATGAACTCAACAAATCGATTTCACCATTAAAACTCAAAAACGCAGTTTCTATATAATCTGGCAATGAAAAATGGCAAAACAAAGTAAAATTGTGTTTGTCTCCAATACACTGGTTCTTCTATTGCTTAACCTCTATCTGACCACCATGGTGGTATTTATAATATTTACAAACCAAGTGGTCGACCATAGGAGGGTCAAACCACTTCTAAAATCAACAAATTACATTAATGGTGCCCTAACTGCCAAAATAGAGCGAGCCAATAATCACCCTACTTAACAACTTAAACTGAGTTGTCAAGGGTTTAGTAGCTGAAGGGGGAAAGCACGAGAAAAACCCATGTTCCCGATTCGCCCACCACTGGTCGCCAATACCATAACCGCCAAATCGCTCACCATTTTTGTGCAAGACGCAGTGCTGGATGAAGTGCAGGACTGGGTACCGGATCGAGTACTGGAAGGGGTGCCAGACTGAGTGTCGGAAGCAGAAACATGATGCATTTTTGCCCTGTAACACCAAAAAACGTGAATTAGATCCTTGGAAACATAAACACGTGGTGAATTATACTCAATATCAACATTAAACACAAATCATACATACCTGTTGTAGATCATACCGTTTTAGCACAAAATTCTTCAAAAAAGCTTCTCCAAAACATGAAAACACATATGTACATTCGGCAAAAGTGTTTATAACTGTCATAAAACAGACCATATCTCAGGCCCAACATTACCCCCACACTTATGATTTTGTAGGTTCCACTACAAACAAAAAGAAATTACCCCTCGTGACTAGGCTTGCTAAGGAGGATCAACTTTGGAAGCTTCTCCTTCTTGCTATGAAGACTTTGCCTTGTGCCTCTTGTATTACTTCAGTTGTGCTCTGAGGTTGCGGTTGGATTTGGTCATCTCATCAACCAACCGTTGAAGGGAGTTAACCTTTGCTTGAAGGACTGCATTATCATGATGAAGGTGTGTGTCTATAGTCTTCCTTTATTCCAGTTGTTGGAGAAGATGATGGTTTTATTTTTGTAGCTTCTCAATGGATGGGGCTGAATCGATGATCTCTGAGGAAGGCTTAGATCCTTTGAGGGATGTGGACAATCTATCAGTCTTAGGATCTCAAGTAGGCATGGGTGAAGTAGGAGTGATGGGGGATTGGTAAGGAGAGGTAGGTTCTAATTTTTTCTTTCTTAGTGTCTCTAATCCATCCACAAAAACTTCCCTAAGTCTCTTGTGAGGGATCTCAAGATCGGAGGACACTTGGGTAGGATCCGAAGTAGGCAGGGGTTTTGTTCTTGTGATCTGGGTACTCTTTCGAAAGGGTCCTTTACCAAATCGATTGTCTCCTCTCCTATTTATGGGAACGATGGGAAAGTATTGTTGGATTACTTCTTGGATCTTTTTAGGTGTAGGATCAAGAGAGGTTGAAGGCATTGGGGGGTTAACAATAGGCTTTTTTTGGTCCTTTCTCTTGGTATTTTTACCCGATGAAGAAGTAGGGATATCAACAAGATTTTTGTATTGTTCCGACAAAGAGAGGGTTTGTACAAGGGGGTTTGGATTTCTTGGAGAGAAAGGCTTGGATGGAGAGATAGTTCTTAGGATAAGTGGCTTTTTGTCGGTCTTAATTGTCAAGTGAGGGTTTGCGAATTGATAGATAAAGGCATCCCAAGTTTTCCCCTATTTCTCTAGTTCGACTAGAATAAGAAGTTTGATCAAGCCATGGTGATAGAGATTGTTGTGGGGGTTAGTCACATTCTTCCTCACTTGAGAGGACATCTTCTCTAAGATTTTTAGAAAATAGAAGGGGAAGTTCAAAGGTTTTTTGAACAAAAAATGAGCCAGCAATCTAAAATGACAAGCTTTGAAAGTGGAGTATCTACCTTCGCATGTAATCAACCTCGTGATGACGATGAGAGGGTTGATCAATTCCACCTTTATCCACTCCCTAGAATATCCTTTTGCTCCTGAAATGTTCTCGAATTTGGGCTTAAAAACCCTGTTATAACTTGAGCGTGATAGTTGGTGGCTTTTGAGCTTCGTAGCTGCAACAATGGACTCTTCTGAGACTTCAAAGGAAAGAGACCCCACACATGCTATCTTCCCATCGAAATTGAGGGAAAATTGTATGGAGAGGCCGTCATCGTGGCCCTTCAAGTTAGACAAAAATTCCCCCCAGCCTGCGCGCAAAAACACCTCTCTACATTGTGCAAATTCGGGAATGGAAAAAAGATCTGCATAGGAAGAGGGTTCATACCTCTTGGACATTGTGGTAGAGGCAAAATTTACCAGGCAAGGGTGCGAATGGGCCAAGAGATGGCATGAATTGGGCATGGGCTGAGCGTAATTCAAACAGGGGAAGAAATGGCAGAGGCTGGGCACGATTTCTCAACGCAGGGCATAGCAAATGGTAAGGGCGAATTGAGATAATGGTTACCCAACCCGAATTTGAATGCGCCTATGGTGGAGTAAGTTTCACACATGTGTGCACGAGCTGTCATGTGTGGGGATTTTCAAATTCGAAGGCTCGTTTTTGGGGGAAATGTAATGATGTGCAATTAGATCAATGTCAAAGTCTTTTGACTTGGACATTTGATCATGAACATATAAAGCATATTCAATTAATTGCCTGCAACCAATTCAATTGAATGTAATTGAGTTCTAGTTACCTGGAATCTAGGACAATTACTGCTGTGTAATTCATATGGTACTTTGTTCGGAACCTCATATGACATTTCATATGGCACCTCATACGATACCTCTGTGTTAAGTACATTTTCACTTCTTATAATGGATAGCCTGCAAATTTGAAGTGTTTTTGACAATCAGAGTGGTAAATGAGCAGAGGCAAAATGTTCCCTTGTTATTGATTTTGCCATCATGATCACTCAATACTCTTGAATATGACATATAATGTCAAACCTACAATGAACAAATTATAGCAAGCATAAAACATGTATTGTCAAACCTACAATGTACAACTTGTAATGAAATATAAACTGATAAAGAGTGGTTTGTTAAGTATATGTTCAGTAATTTATAACACACAAGAGTTTAGCACTTTTAAAAATAAGAATGACTATCAATGTAATAACCTGTATCATGGAAATAATACAAAAAATCTTGCAAAGATCTATTTCTCTAGTAAATGATAATTTGTTAGCTCATGAACCCCTCCCCCACACCTAAGTATAGTGACACCTCACAATCAAAAGTATAGGAAACCAGTCAGTATCCCCCAATAACCGAAGATTTATAGTATGTCAAGTGTAAAGATAAAATTTCACAGATTGGTCTAACGAGATGGTTAGAATATGGCCCCACCTATAGGATACGAGATCCTATATATAGATAAGAAGAGATAGGCAAGAGAGTTTCAAGATAGTCTTAGAGTTATTTCCCAATGGAAATTTTATGGAGTTCATTAACCTTAGCTTAACCACACATACTTTATGTCAGCTTTGTCTGCAAGTAATGCCTTACATCAGGACAAGTTTAAATTTATTATTTATTTTTTTGTCAGATTACCATCCTCGCTAGGTAGAATGCCCCACTGCCAACAATCTTGTTCAGTACTCCGACAGGTTTACCTAGTCATACCACATGCCGGTACCCACTGCCATCAGACATGTTCAATATCTCGACGGGTTATCCTCTTACACCCTCAGAGACTGGCCCTCCATCTTTTAAGATTTTAGTATAAGATTGCTTTATGAAAGAAGATGGAGGGACAACTCTGTAAACAACTCTTTTTTTTTTCAATTGGGATGGTATTTATGTTAGAGGATGACTTTCCGTTATGTTACTTAGTGATTGGCCCAATGTAAGGGGTACTTAAGTGGATGTGGCCTATATAAAGATATGATATAATCAAGCTATTTAGTGTGTAGTGGATGGTACCATTCAGAAAGAACAAAAAGGTATCTCTAGGCTCAACTCACTTTCTTCTTTTGTAGTTATTGTCATGTTTCCACGACTAACCGCTAATTAGACCTCCTTGTTACTCTTTGATGAAGACACTTGACTCACTTACTCAGGTTTCTTGGAAAAACTGTACGAGAGACCTCTAGGCTTGATAGTTATGGTGTCACTTCCTTATACAGTGGTGAAGAGTTTCAAGAGAAACTTCTTTAGAATGCCTTAAAAATGAGAATTTTTGCAAAAATATGGCTAATTACAGTAAGTCAATATTCATTTGATGCTTTAGCAGAAACATAATTCAAGTGTAACAATGTTTTGAAGAAAGATCCTTCAAACTGTGTACTCTTGGTGAAATAAATACTTACAGAAATATCTAGATTTGTCTTATTAACAAAATTTCAAAAACTATTTACATATATACAATAGGAAATTCAGAAAACTTTTCAAGAACAAGGGGGGAATTCCCCATCTACTAAGGCCAATGCTTTGTCAGTTGACATGACCCGTAGAAAATCCTCTTTGGAAATGGGCTTATGATAAAATTTTAGTCGGTGTCCATTTACCACAAAGGAGACTTTTCCATCGTCAATTGTTTTAATTTTTACAGCTCCATTGTCATATATAGTGTCTACCTCGTAAGGGCCCAACCACAAGGTTGTGAGTTTGCCTTTGAAGGTTTTGAGTCGAGAATCAAACAACATAGCCCAATCACTAGGTTGGAAGTGCTTCTTCTTAATAAACTTGTCATACCACTTGCTCCTCTGGTTTTGGACTAATATTGTTCGTTGGATGGCATCTTGCATGATTTCATCCAACTCATTCAATCATAGGGCTCATTGCTTCTGAACCTCATCCAGGTTCAATCCTAATTCCGTGGCAATACGGAAGGTCCTTACTTGGAATTCTATCGGTAAAAGTACTTGTTTCCCGTACACTAGCTCATAAGGGGTATGCCCAGTGGTATTTCTCCAGGTGGTCTGGTATGCCCACAAAGCCTCTGGCAGCCTATTATCCCAATCCCAGTGATATAATTGAACAATATTGGTCAAGATGGATTCCATAACCTTGTTTGTGGATTCTACTTGACCATTGTCTTACAGGTGGTATGGAGAAGATTTACAGTGTTTAATCCCATATTTCTCTGTTAGCTCTCTCATCAGCTTGGAAGTGAATTGAGTGACTTGGTCGGTAATAATTTCACGAGGCACACCGAAGCGGGTAAAGATGTCTTCATAGATGAATTCGACAACATAATTCTCTGTAGCCTTGAATAGGGATTTTTCCTCTACCCATTTGGTGACATAGTTCGTACAAACCAAAATATAGTTCTTCCTACGAGACATGGGTGAAATTGGTCCTACAAAGTCGAGGTCCCATTTTTCGAAGGTTTCTATCATAACTTGGGCACACAAAGGCATTTCGTCAGCTAAAATAGGTCTTCCTATCCTTTGGAAACTATCACAACTTCTCACATATTTGGCAACATCTTTGAAAATGCTAGGCCAATAGTAACCCAAATGTAACACCTTATATGTTGTACGTTTGTCAAAAAAATGGCCACCACATGGTCCATCATGACATCTTCGTAGTATTTCAGATACCTCATCCTCTCAGACACATCTACAAATAATCAAATCAGGACCTGTGCGAAAAAAATCATGACCAACCCAAGAGTAATTAACAGTATGTGTAATATTTTTCCACTTTTCATGAGGTGACAAATGAGATGATAACTTCCTAGTAGCTAGATAGTTTTCCATCTCTGCAAACCATGGGGTATTAACATAAAGGGAAAAGAGGTGCTCGTCTGGGAAACTATCATCTACAGGGATATCATCATCCTCATTTTTTATTCAGAAAAGAAAATAATCTACTACATTATCCTTACCAGGTCGGTCAAGCACGATGATATTAAATTGTTGCAATAACAGAAGCCACCTAGTTACTCGGCCATTAGTTATGGTTTTATTCATGATGAATCTAATGGAGGAATGATCGGTATGTACAAATACTTCATAACCTGTAATGTAATGACAAAACTTGTTAATAACATGAACAACTGCCAATAATTCTTTCTCGGTGACTATGTAGTTCAACTCGACAGGGGACAAGTTCTTGCTCACAAAATAAATGGCATAGGACTGTTGGTCCTCTTTCTACCCTAATACCCCTCCTATTGCAGTGTCAGAGGAGTCAATGGATATATGAAATGGGAGAGTCCAATTGGGCCCTCTAAGAACTGGTGCCACAAACAACTTAGCTTTCAGGGTTTCAAAGGCAGTTTGACACTGCTCAATTCAAACAAAATCAACATATTTGATTAGTAATCCAAACATAGGTGCATCAATCTTTATAAAATTTTCAATAAACTGCCGGTAATATCCGGCATGTCCAAGAAAGATTCTCACCTCTTTCTGAGTCTTGGGGGGTGGAAGTCTAACGATGACCTCAATCTTTCCAGGATTGACTTTTATCCCTTCAGACGAAACATGATGTCCTAGAACCACTCCTTCAGTTAACAACATTTTTCATTTTTCATGACTTAGAGATAGGTTCATTTCTTGGCATATGATGAGGAATTTTTCTAAGTTGTCTAAGGCTTCCTGGTAAGTGTTACCATAGACTGTGAATTCATCCATGTAGACCTCCACACAATCATGAATAAGATCGACAAATATCCCTAATAATTCTCATTGAAATGTGGAAGGAGCACTACACAATCCAAATGGTAAGATCCTATATGCATAGGTGCCCCAAGGACAAGTAAAGGTAGTCTTATCCTGGTCCTCAGGTGCTATAAGAATCTGATTGTACCCGCTGTACCCATCTAGAAAGGAAAAATACTTCTTTCCAGACAAGGTATCTAGAAATTGGTCAATGAAAGGGAGAGGAAAGTAGTCTTTCAGAGTGGCTTTGTTGAGTTCCCGGAAATCAACACAAATTCTCCATTTCCCGGTCACTTTCTTTGGAACCACTACAAGCGGTGATACCCACTTACTATCGAAGATGGGATAAATGAATCTGACATTTAACAACTTTTGGATCTCCTCCTTGACTATATCTTTAAGTGCTGGGTTCATCCTTCTCCGGGGTTCCCTAACATGTGTTATTTCCCCCTGGTTATATATGTGATGGATGCATGTGTCAGGGTTTATACCCTTCATGTTAGTGTATTCCCAGGCAAATGCTCATGATTGTTATTTAAGGATATCTACAAACTGTTTCTGTTGGTCTGCATCTAGCCCAAAGTTTATATGTAAAAATTTCTCTGGACTAATCTCGTTGGGCATAGTATAAGACATGGTAGACTCATCTATATCAAAGATAAAAGATGTCGAAGATAAAATGGATGCGTCTAATTGTTCTTGAAATTCTTCCCCAAACATGTACTCAAATTGGGGAAAAGACTGTGGAAAATCCACACATGTGATAGAAGAAATGAATTGGTTTAGCACGCTTTTTGTTGTGTTCTCCTGAGGTGCCCATGCATGGTCACTTGGCAATATGGGTTCTTCCCATTCCTCGTTCTCGTATGGACATTCAAGCCACCATAAATTCTCCATAATAGGTTGAGTTGGAGGGTAAATGGTGAGCTTTTGGATAGAGAGACCATTCAAGATGGTCATTTCCCCTTCTCTACAACCAATAAATGCATTGGCTGTGGCTAGCCAAGGTATTCCCAAAATGACGGGATGGCCTTTGGAAGGATCCTTTGAGTGAATAACAAGAAAATCTACTGGGTACTCCCATGAGGCTAAAGTAACCATGATATCATCTAAAATTCCTTCAGGTATAACCCTAGTCTTATCTTCTAATTCCAAAATGGTTGGGGTAGGCCGAAGACGAGGTTGTAATTGTAATTGTTCCAAGGTAGTAGTGGTCATAACATTGATGTCTGCCCCTAGGTTTATGGGATTGTTTCCAATGGAGACCTCATTAATGGTTATGGTCACTACGGGGTTTCCCGGGTTCCCATATTTTGCTAGTTTTGGCTGCTCTGATATGTATTCAGAAAGTCCTCCTATCAAGTGTACTGTAGGGGGATCCTTTTGATTCCTACCTGGCTTCTTAATACATAATTATTTGACTACCTTACTGTATATTGGAATGTCTTTAATGGATTGACGCAGGGGAATCTTGACACAAATATTCTTCAATTCATTCAAGATGTCAAATTCTGGTCGGGTGGTAGGTTTCTCGATTACCAATCGGTCTGGATAAGGAGGGACCTTCGTAATTTGTGAAGGTTCATTTTTGGGAAGCTTGGGTTCTTGATTCTTCAGGATAATAACATCTTCCCACCTAGTGTCATCCGTAGTTTGTTTGGTGGTTTCTTCTTCTTCTTCTTCTTCTTGGATGACTATTGAAGGTCTCTGCCTCTCCAGAACTTTTCTCGATCTTAGTTGAATTTCCTGTAATGGAACAAGAGTAATAACATATGTTGGGAAGGCCTGCATCTCAACATTGTGAAGAGGTTGAGGGGGATTATTATTGGGATTCAACACTGGTTGTGCCGGTAATAATGTTGGTCTTGGGGATCTTTCATTTTGGTATTGTAGCGGTAGTTTTTGTGGAATAGGAGGTAAAGGTGGTGGACCAAAACTTGGCAGAAGTTGTGGACTGTTTGGTGGGAACTAAGGACAATGATGGTTGGACATAGGTATAGGTGGAGCTTGAGGGTTTCCTTGGTTATGTCCTCCTCTCCATCCTTGAAACCAAGGATGTTGGTACTGAGTAGACCAGTTTTGCCAATCTGGTGAGTTCCATTGTTGTTGTTGTTGATAATATGGTGGAACTTGAGATTGTAGATCCGGGTATGTGGGTTGGTTCCTAGGCTACCATGGACTCCTAGGTGCATAAGAAGACTCCCCAAGATCTCCACTCCTATATATGGCTAACAAACCGGGAAATGATGGACATTTTCCAGTCACATGGTCTTTTGTATAGAAGCCACAAACTGAAATGTTATCTAATGGGCATTCCCTTGAGGAATGCTTCCTCCTGCATCTTGGGCAATATATGCTCATTGCTGCATTTTCCTCCTCCTGTTTCTTTTTGATTTTTAGGGTGTCCAACTGGGAACCTATTGTTCTTAAGATATATGTTTTGAATTTTTCCAAAAGGTTCCCTATCTCTTCTCTTGTAATACCACCCGAACTAACTAGTTTTAATCTTTTATTGTAAGGGTCCCAAACATTCTTTCCTGTTTTGGCTCTACTCCTTGAGTAATTTTTACATATTTCACATATTTTGGAAAACGGTTTATGGGAGATGTCACTTGATGCCATCAGGTTAAGCATCTCTAGATATTCTTCTGAAAGTCCCTTAAGGAAAAGAGCACTAATTCCATCCTCTACAAGGTCATGGTATTTTGACTTCTGGGAGATATAACCAAATCTTTCCATATAATCTTCAAGGGTCTCTTCTTCTAACTATTGGATTTTAAAGATGTCATTACGAGACTCTTTGGTCTTGCAGTAGTCTTTGTACTTCTTAAGAAATATGTCTTTCATGGCTTCCCAAGACCTAATACTGGATTCTCCCAACCCCATGAACCATCTTAGTGCAGAGTCTTTGAGGGTGGTAGGAAAGAGTTTTAATTTCTGGCCATATTGCATGTAGTTGTATCTCCTACATAAGATGTCAAATTCAAATAGGAAGGTGTCTGGATCTTCACTATTTTTACCATAAAAGGTAGGCAGTGATGAGAGAGGAATATTCTTCATGTTGACATTGTGAGTGGTGTCCAAAATTGGAAACTCGAAGGTAGTTTCGGTTTGGTTTCCAATTTCTTCTTCCTCCTCGTGTCTTACATTTTTATGGTTCTCCTGATCATCCATATTGGCTTGGTTTCCAAAAAGAGAGTACCTAGGTGGTTTTATCTTTGAAGAGAACACAGTTTCCCTTTGATGGAAAGGTCTTCCTACGGATTGGATATCTGGGATTCTACTCGAGCCGATTGAGACTATTGGTGCCAAATTTTTTGTGTCAGTTTGAGAGATAATTACATTGGATGAACTACCAAACAAAAGATTCACTTGTTCAGGGTCTATGATATCTTCAAAATTAGGATCTCCTGGTGGTGGTGTAAAAGCAAAGGTTGTATTGTTTGGTTCTGCGGAAGGCTTGAGTGGTCTTGCCTCCTGTCCCAATATGACTGATGCTTCAATTTCTTGTTCTATAGTGTTCCTCGTGTTAGTCTTTTCAGAGACTACCTTAGCTCTTTGAGTTGAGCTAGCTCTTGTTTTTCGGTTTTGGCCTGCAGATTTTATAAGTGGAACATCCCTTACCCCAAAAAGGTCGGAAGGAACCTTGGTGGAAAGGTCTGATTTAGATTTAATGTATATACCTTTTGGATCTCTAGGTCTATTCATGAAACAAAGAAAAAACAAAAGAAAAATCTACCATTTGGTTTTTAGGTCTATTCATGAAAGTAAACCAAAACAAAAAAGAAAAACTACCATTGGGTTTGGGGGAGCCTGCAATAGCAGATGCGCAGGTTCTTACCTCTCGTCTTAAAGTTCCCTCACCACCAATCTAATGCTAAGTTCTAGGAATGATCTATTTCCTAACTACTTCTTACCTTGAGACAACTCCCCGACAATGACGCCAAAAATGATGGGTGTTGTATATGCACTAAAAATCCTCAATTAAATTGTCAACCCGGGGTAAGTAAACTTAGAGTTGTAGAAAAATATATGCCAAAGGTAGAAGGGCTGGTAGTAGTATAGTCTAACTAAGGAAGTGGCTATCTAAGGGTTAATCTATTCAAGAAAAACTATCTAATGAGCAAACCCTACTAAGCAACTTGAAACTATGTAACCTAAGTACTTTTGGACCAAGGATCGATGGATAGTTCTAAGAAAGAAAGTAAAAACCCTATGTAAAGCAAACTAGTTCATAACAATAAGAAAAAGCAACTATTAACCATAACGATAAGCAAATAACAAAAGAAAACTACTTAACTTGCCTACCTAAATTCAATGAGAAACTACGCTATGAAAACAAGTAAATAAACAAGCAAGCAACTATTCTAGTAAAGCAAGTAAACACGTAAGAAAAACAACTAGCTAACCTATTAAAGCAAGTAAACAACTAACTACTCTAAGATAAATTCTACTACAAGTAATCTAATTAAAACTTCTTATTGAACAACTATCTAACCTAAGAGGCAAGTGAACTATATTCTTAATTCAAACTTCAAAACTATTTGTAATTCATAAAAGAAAATCTATTTAATTGAAAGCAAGAAGGACTAACAACTAACCTTTAATCTAAGATAAGGAAACTGCTCTCTAACCTATCAAAGCAAAATACTATCTATCCTACAACAACAATAAAACTATCTTTTGATCTACGAAAGCAAGAAACTATATTTTCTGATCTACGAAAGAAATAACCTATATCTTCTGATCTACAAAAGAAAGAAACTATATTTTAACCTATGAAAGCTCAAATATAGTGTTGGTGGTTGTGTGAATGTCTCCGGTGTCGTATAATATCTCGATGGCACTTGAAAACAAAGGATAATTCAAGCGGTATAAGCTCTACACTGATCTCAATAGCAAAGTGAAAGGTATGGATTAAACAATCCAATGAGAATTTAGCCATTACGAAAACAATGTTAATTACCCTGCATATTCATGGAATTATTAACCATCAACAATATAACGAGATTATAATTGTACTTCTATGCTATGTAAGCAAAATTCATAAGTAGATTCAACCATTAACTAAGAATTGGAATCACAATCTAATTCTAGGGAAGAAAGTACACGAAATGAAACCATGCTATATCTATCTTAACAATTCAAAATGTAATAAGGAAAATGCTTAAAACAGAAATTAAAACATGACATATAAAAAGTAAACTAACGAATACATTAACTAACAACTAGTTAAGCAAGATCTATATAAAAATGGAATAAACAATCTATAATTAAAAACTGAAACTAATCCTATCCATCCATCAAATCCTTATTAAAGAAAACATGAAATAAAACTCTGTAGCATTCTATTTCAAACTCAGTTTTAAATTTAATTCTAACAATGTAAAATAAAACACAATCTAATATCTAATTGCACACGGGGTTAGTCTATGAATTTGCAAATTAATTCCTAACTACAAGATCAACGCATACTAATACAAGCCTTCATACTAACCTGCAAAAGAGAGTTAAAATAATTAAACTACAACAACAAATTAATTAACAAAATAACAATGCATGTACATGAAATAAAAAGAGACATCTAAGCTCTGAAATACATGAACAAATTGAAGAACAGTTACCAGACTGCTGGTGGCCCCCCCAGTAAGTCGTGGTCACTTCCTAAAGGCACACCACGAACTCAACAAATCAATTTCACCATTAAAACTCAAAAACACAGTTTCTATATAATCTGGCAATGAAAAATGACAAAACATAGTAAAATCGTGTTTGTCTCCAATACATTGGTTCTTCTACTGCTTAACTTCTATCTGACCACCATGGTGGTATTTATAATATTTACAGATCAAGTGGTCAACCACAAGAGGGTCGAACCACTGCTAAACTCGACAAATTACATTAATGGTGCCCTAACTGCCAAAATAGAGCGAGCCAATAATCGCCCTGCTTAACAACTTAAATTGAGTTGTCAAAGGTTCAGTAGTTGGAGGGGGAAAGCATGAGAAAAACTCATGTTCCTGGTTTCCCACAACTGGCCACCAATACCATAACTGCCAAATCGCCCACCATTTTTGTGCAAGACACAGTGCTGGATGAAGTGCAGGAGCGAGTACTGGATCAAGTACTGGAAGGGGTGCCGGAAGCAGAAACATGATGCGTTTTTTCTATGTAACACCAAAAAACGTCAATTAGATCCTTGGAAATATAAAAACATGGTGAATTATACTCAATATCAACATTAAACACGAATCATACATACCTGTTGTAGATCATACCGTTTTAGCAAAAAATTCTTAAAAAAGCTTCTCCAAAACATGAAAAACACATATGTACATTCGACAAAAGTGTCTATAACTATCATAAAAATGATCATATCTCGGGCCCAAGAGTTGTGAGAATAAAAGTTGGGTTTGGGTGGCTATGTGTGTGTTATCACAAATTGTACTTGTCCCAAAGGAAAAGGCTAAAGGAGGGAAAATTGGCATAACAAGAGGTTGTCCTATCATTGTCACCTTAATAAGACACCTCTTTCTATTTAGGGATGATAGCCCAAGGGAGACGACCCCACTGACTTGGGGGTTTGAGAAAGAAAAGGTTGAAGTATCAAGAAAATATATCCCCTCTCACAAGTCACACCGATCAGAAAGTCCCATTTTTTTCACAAATGAAGCAATGACATGCTTGAGTATATCTGCCTAGAACAAAGAAACAATAAAACACTATTTTTGCAAGTACAATTGATGTTAGTTATTCATAAAACCTTGGACTTTGTCAATGAAAGAAATAAGTTGATTTGAGATGAAGAAAACATAAATCTATAACAACAATGTATATAAGATGATAGCTTCAAATTCAATGCCTTAAATAAGCTTCAAAATGACCTAAAATGATAATCTAACAATAACAATATACTATCACTTGTCAGAAGCTAATGAGGCAATGTAAAAATCAAATTTTGTAATTTCTTTTAAGCGCTTTTACTGTTGTAATAATTGGCTGTAGCTTACTTGTGTAACAACAACAAGAATGTTAGTGGATTAGTCTAATCTAGGGTTAGGAAAGGTTAGTAATTAGCTTGAGGTAGAAGATTTAAGGGTTGTTCTCATCAATCAAACAAACATAAGGTCTAGATTAGTGTCTTTAGGGATAATGGAGTCATCTTTTGCAACAAAAATCTTGAAGGAATAAAATTATAATGTGTGAGCTAAGGACGAGAGGGGTGATGGTTG
The DNA here is from genome assembly GCA_009831015.1 of Picea engelmannii. Taxonomy (NCBI): domain Eukaryota; kingdom Viridiplantae; phylum Streptophyta; class Pinopsida; order Pinales; family Pinaceae; genus Picea; species Picea engelmannii. The sequence goes on along the minus strand of WSFP011395577.1, from coordinate 12,238 downwards.
AGGTGTTGGTAACCCAATGCCTGAATCAAAAAACCCTAGAAGGAAAAATACTACTAGGAAGTAGGTAACCCTAGCCCCTAGCGTTTTTCCTTCTTCTTTAGCTCAAGCTTGAAGTAAATGAAGGATTGATGAAGCAAATGATGCTAGGGTGCTACAATAGTAGGGCTCTAGCACATGCTTCAAAGGATAGGTTTTCTTAACAAAATCTAGTAGGTGAAAAGGTATTGAGACAAGGACAAGGACAAGGACAAGAACATGTGATTGATCTCCTAGGGTTTTAAGCTAGCAATTTTCTAATCTTAGTAAAATGAAAAGTAAATGTACTATAACCATTCAAAGTAAAGAATAATTTCATAAATTCACTTACATTCACCAAGAATAATCTAGCCAACATCCTTGTTGAATATTTTCCACCAAGAAAATGCCAAAAAAATACCAAAATTAGCCTCCTCCAAGAGTTGCGCACCACTTAATTTTAGCCAACAAACCCTAAGGGAGCCAAATTTCAGACCTCACTTGTGTGAGTGAAAGAATCATGAAAAAATACAAGGGGAAACTCCCTTATTTATACAATCAAAATGCCCTTTAATTACAAAATTAGGTAAAAAAGGTTGACATGGCTAGTTCACATGAGAAAATCCAATTTTACATAAATGTGTCAAATAAAACCCTAATTTAGGATTTTTAGGGTGACTTTATTCCCCTCCTAGGGTGATGTTAGCCTCCTTGCTGGAACTTTATCCCTGGAAGTGGAATGCTGGGGCTTAAAACCCCTCTGGAACTGCCACACGTGCCAACCAATGCCGTTCTCAAGCTGGGTGCCTCAACTAGGTGATGCCAAGGATCTAAATGATGACATCAAGGGCCTTAAAGGGACAATATCATGGTGGGAGCGAAATACCCCCTGGGTCCAAGACTTCCGGGCTATCTCTGGTTGAACGCCCTCCTCACTCTTCGGTGCAATCCTTTGGTATATTTTTGCCCCTGGCTGGGGTCTCAACATCCATCTGGTGGGATTTTATTTCTATGGAGGTCTGAGCTAATCATTTCCCCATGTGTACCTGTCCATTGGGCATGGTCTTGCAACAACAACAAGTACGCCATCCATGGGCTCACAAGTCATATGGATCATAGCAATGTTAATCACATCTAATAATCAAGCTACCCAAACATGTGCATAAAACCCCCCTTTCCCAGACAAGCACTCAAAGACGTTATTCTATTCTACAAGCCATGTATGGAGACTGTTTTAGGATGTCCTATTGGGATAATTATCCTTATATGTGGGATGTTTCTAGTTGAGGACCAATCTAGGTCATGTAGGTGCATGAGATGGTATGGGGATGTTTGGGAAATGGGTACAGTGATGACAGGGAAATGTAGGGCTTACCAGTGGGTGCCTATGAAGAGGGTGAGATTCACCTTGTCATGGATGCAAATGTTTCCAAGCCCATTCAATTCCTTTTTACATTTTTATCTTATTGCTTTTTTTTTCAAGAGAATAGCTGGGGGAAACTGCCCTAGCGTGGTGACTAGTGGTGACAATGTTACTCACAAGCATTTCACGGAGATGAGAAGGATGGCTCGTGATGAGACCCCCTTTCTCTTGGCTATGCTACCAAGAGCCACTACCCTGGCGTAGTGACCAGCTGAATGGTAGTGTCATACCGCTACATGCCCATGGACCTAATAGGCTGTTTCGTGATGAGACCCCCTATCCTCCAACTAGGTCTTGAGTTTATTTATTTTATGGGTCCCTCCTTTTTCTTATCGAGAATCCTTTTATTGCTTTCTCGGGGATCCTTGGGTAGAGCATCTGAAGGTTTTGTTCTTTTGGCTTTTATCTTTTTCCAGCTACTTTTAACCTCTGGGCCTTTAGCCCCTTCTTTCAACAAGGAAAGGTACAACCCTTAACTAGCTTGGAAAATCCAATGCCCAAACCAATGAGGGGATAAATGAGAGGGAAGATGATGAAAAGTGATAAGTATTGTGGGAATGGATGATGACCTTTCATAAACCCACCCAGTGGCAATTCAATCCTAAGGGAACCAAATTGCTAGGGCGTTTTGTCACTCCCCAGGTATGGACAAGTCAAAAAGGAATAAAGAAAAAGAGAATTAAATCCACATATTCAAATGTTTTGAGAATCAAAGTGACACATACCATGATACCCAGACTCATTACCTCATGGAGAAAGACCCACTGCTACTTGAGGACCAGGCCAATGTGACAGATGCTACTATCATTGACATGATTAAGGTGCTGAAGAAGAAGGATGGGCCCTCCAGGGCCAGGCTCAAGTCAATATGGATCTCGGTACTCCATGTCTAGGACTTGTGGGCCTCGATACATAATCTCCTTAGTTATCTCTAGGCTAGGGAATAACATCTTGCTCCAACTCGGGGACACATGCTCACCGTAGAGCGCATGGGAACCTCAACATCTCTGGTATGACCCGTGACCTACTAGATCTCAAAAAAATCTATCAGTAATCATTTGGGGTGGTGATATCACCCCTGGCTCATATATGGTACAATAAAGTGAAAGTAGGCAAGCATATATACAAATGGAAATACAACTACTCTAGCATGAAATGCAGATGATATATACAATGAATGAAAATTCCTACCTACTTACTTTCACTTAACTGTGAATTCAAGTCTCTACCCCCTGATGGAATTTGAGGAGGTGTCCACCAACTGGTAATGGGAACCTTCTTCCTTCCAATGTGGATAAATAGTAGGCATCATTGACTAACTTTATTCCAACTTTGAAGGGTCCAAGCCAAAATTGTTCACTCCCTTTGACATTAGTAGTCTCTCCCTTCTTTGTATCCCACATCCAGACTGTATCTCCCTCTTTGTAATCCTTGGTCTTTAATTTGGTTGTCTCTTGTACAACCCTAGTGTATTGTCTTGAGGGAGGTGGGTGGGATTCTGCTGTGAAAAATTCTTGCTAGGATGGTTGGATCAATATGCCATCTTCTCATTTCTTTAATAACTTTAAAGCCCCAACTTATTTATCTTTATATTTGTCTAGGATTTGCTGATACTCCTCCTTCTTTGGCCATTGTATTTGATCAAAGTCTTCCTCTATAGCGAAAGGCATGTCGTCAGGGGAAAATACATGAGGAATCTCTTTGACCGGTTCATGTGTTTCATTAGTTCCAATGTCATCACCAATTTCTTGTACATGGACTTTGGTCATTGGCACATTTGGGAGGTGGCTTATTTTTCCATCATTCATAGGCACATTAATTTATGTGAGATCCATCTCTAGGGTGCCTCCCAACATTGCAACAAACTTCCTGGATAATATCATTTGCCACACATCTGGCACATCCACCACCACGATATCCATGTGGATCACTCTATGAGGGTATCTTTCGAGGCATACTTCAACATTATCAACTACCCCATGAGTGGGTATGGTTTTGGACTCAAAGCCACATACATTCCTGTAAGGCTGTGTGAACTTTAGGCCCAATTTTTCCATGACCTTCAAAGACAACATGTTAGCACCTGCCCCTGAATCAAGCATACAATTGTTAAGGAATTTGTTATTAATTAACAAGGTCATGAATAAAGGTGGATGTACATCATACTGAACCCTAAAGTGACCAACTTGTAACATAATATGAGGGTCCATTAGTCCATCTGAGCCTTTGAAATATTTTTCGAACCTTTCTTTGACAAATGGGACCTTGATGACTTCTCTCAAGGTAATGGTCACGTGCATTTTTGCTAATGCTCCTTCAAAGTCAAAGTCCAAATCCACTTTGTCAGTCTTGGGAGGATTCTTAGGAAGGAGCAAGTTCATGGGTGGAGGTCTTGTTTGTGATGCCACAAGACCGGTAGAGAGAGGTTGGTTCATTCTTTTTTGTCTAGTATGCACTTGTAATTCTTGTTTCTTCAACTTTTCTCTTGATTCTTGGTCAAGGTTATTTATCACCTCCATCCTATCCTTCCTGGCTGCTTCGTTTATGCCTTCTTGACATTCTTCAAGTGTAACATTAAGGAAATATTGGGGATTTTGAATGGTATGGTCAACTATGTTCACTTGTTCATGATTACCATTGTTGAAAGGACACTCATGCTCCCAATGTGACTCACTACTTTGTAAGCACCAAGGGTTTTAATCTACTATATTTGCAGGGGCTAAAGTATTGAGAACCTCTTGGTCATTCTTTGGTCTAAAAACTTGGTTCCCTTTCTGGAATTTCCCCTTGTAAGGAACCCGAGGGGCTTGTTACTGAGTTCTTTCTGGGTTGACAATCCTATTCATCATCAACTCTTGGGTTTTTACCATGCCATCTACAATCAGTTGTAACTTCGCTAAGCTAGCACTAATGTCTGAGGTAGGTTCAACATTTTGGACTATATTAGGTTTAGTGTCCATTATGACTCTTGGCGACGAGAAAGGATCGAATCTAGATGATGAAAGGTTGTTTTCAATCCTTATAGCTACCTGTTTGGATTCTTGGATTGTGTGAGGGGATTTATCTCTGAGGAGATATCCCAACTGTCCTGTAAAGGCTTTGGTATAAAGGAAAATAAGGAAACTATTACATGGATGATGGCTTACTTGGATTGTTTGCATTAAATTTTCAATTTTTTCATGGAATTATCTAACGGTTTCATTCTCTTGTTTCACGAGGTTATTCAGCCTTATCAAAAATATGTTGGGGTCTTCCTTAACACTCTATTGTTTGAGGAATACTTACTCCAACCTATCCATGGTTTTAATACTAGCATTAGGGAGCCCATTGTACCAACATCTAGCACCATCATGGATGCTGGCAGAGAATAATTTCATGGCTATATCCTCAACATCATCACTGATGGGATGAAGTTGGAAGAAGGCCCAAAAATTACTCATATGATCCTCGACACCGACTACATCATTTCTAGTGAATTTAGGCAACCACTTCTCATATTTAGGGGGCATTTTCCTAGGGTGTCCTGGTATACCTGTCATGTCTAGCAGTTTGAAGAGCTTGGATAACCATTGCTTTTGGTTATTGGATTGGTTTGGATTAATAGTCTGATTTCCTACGCTAGACATTATGTTCAAGGGAAGATTTCCTCCAAACAATCATTTTACTACAAGAGAGTTTCATGAGGTTTTCTTCTAAAGGACTGGGGAGGGTTGGTGTACCTCCCTAAGGTTTTTGGAGTCACCAGATAGTTTTATTGAAACTATCAAAGGGATGAGGGGATCACCCTCAGTGGAGTCACCAGGTAAGCTTTGAAAAGTAAAGGCTTTTTGAGGAAAGGCTTACTGAAAAGTGTCATCTTTGAGGATAATTGACTCAATGTTCCCCGACAATGGTGCCAAAATGTTATCGCACAATTTGTACTTGTCCCAAAGGGAAAGGATAAAGGAGGGAAAATTGGCAAAATAAGAGTTTTCCCTATCAGTGTCACCTTAATAAGACACCTCTTTCTATTTAGGGATGATAGCCCAGGGGAGACGTCCCCAGTGACCTAGGGGTTTGAGAAGGAAAATGTTGAAGTATCAAGAAAATATATCCCCTCTTACAAGTCACACCGATCAGAAAGTCCCAAATTTTTCGCAAATGAAGCAATGATATGCTTGAGTGTACCTACCCAGAACAAAGCAACAAGAAAACACTATTTTTGCAAGTACAATTGATGTTAGTTCTTCATAAAACCTTGGACTTTTTCAGTGAAAGCAATAAGTTGATTTGAGATGAAGAAAACATAAATCTATAACAACAATGTATATAAGATGATAGCTTCACAATCAATGCCTTAAATAAGCTTCAAAATGACCTAAAATGATAATCTAACAATAGCAATATACTAGCACTTGTCAGAAGCTAATGAGGCAATGTAAAAATCAACTTTTGTAATTGCTTTTAAGAGCTTTTACTGCTATAATAATTGGATGTAGCTTACTTTTGTAACAACATCAAGAATGTTAGTGGATTAGTCTAATATAGGGTTAGGAAAGGTTAGTAATTAGCTTGAGGTAGAATATTTAAGGGTTGTTCTCATGAATCAATCAAACATAAGGTCTAGATCAATGTCTTTAGGGATAATGGAGTCACCTTTTGCAACAAAAATCTCGATGGAATCAAATTATAATGTGTGAGATAAGGACAAGAGGGATGATGGTTGAGGTGTTGGTAACCCAAGGTCTCAATCAACAAACCCTAGAAGGAAAACGACTACTAGGAAGTAGGTAACCCTAGGCCCTAGCGGTTTTCCTTCTTCTTTAGCTCAAGCTTGAAGTAATTGAAGGCTTGATGAAGCAAATGATGCTAGGGTGATACAATGGTAGGGATCTAGCACATGCTTCAAAGGATAGGTTTTCTTAGCAAAATTTAGTAGGTGAAAAGGTATTGAGACAAGGACAAGAACATGTGCTTGATCTCCTAGGGTTTTAAGCTAGCAATTTCATAATCTTAGTAAAATGAAAAGTAAATGTACTATAACCATTCAAAGTAAATAATAATTGTAGAAATTCACTTACATTCACCAAGAATAATCTAGCCAATAGCCTAGTTGAAGACTTTCCACCAAGAAAATGCCAACAAATACCAAAATTAGCCTCCTCCAAGAGTTACGTACCACTTAATTTCCGCTAATAAACCCTAAGGGAGATGAATTTCAGACCTCACTTGTGCGAGTGAAAGAATCATGAAAAAATACAAGGGGAAAATCCCTTATTTATACAATCAAAATGCCCTTTAATTACAAAATTATGTCAAAAAGGCCGACATGGCCAGTTTACATGAGAAAATCCAATTTTACATAAATTTGTCAAATAAAACCCTAATTTAGGACTTTTAGGGTGACATCATGCCCCTCCTAGGGTGACGTTAGCCTCCTTGCCGGATTGTTATCCCTCCAAGTGGAATGTTGGGGCTCAAAACTGACCCTCTGGAGCTGCCACATGTGCCAACCAATGCTATCCTCAAGCTGGGTGCCTCAACTTGGTGATGTCAAGGCTCTGAATGATGACATGAAGGGACTTCAAGAACCAACATCATGGTGGGAGGGAAATACCCCCTTGGGTCCAGGCCTTCCAGGCTGTCTCTGGTGGAACATCCTCTTCACTCTCCGGTGCAAGCCTCTGGTATATGTCTGCCTTTGGATGGGGTCTCAACATCCATCTGGTGGGATTTTATCCCTATGAAGGTCCGAGCTAATCATCTCCCCATGTGTACTTGTTCGTTAGGCATGGTCTTGCAGAAAAAAAAATTATGCTCTCCATGGGCTCATAAGTCACAGGGATCATAGAAATGTCAATCACATCTAATAGTAAAGTTACCCAAACATGTGCATAAAACCGCCCTTTCCCAAACAAGTGGTGAAATACGTTATGCTATTCTACAAGCCAGGTTTGGAGAGGGTTTCAGGACATCCTATTGGGATACTTATCCTTAGATGTGGGATTTTTCCAGGTGAGGACCAATATAGGTCATGTAAATGCATGAGATTATATGGGGATGTTTGGGTAATGTGTGTAGTGATGATAGGGAAATGTAGGGCTTACCTGTGGGTGCCTCTAAAGATTTTGAGCTGCACCTTGCCATGGTTGAAAATGTTTCCAAGCCCATTCAATTCCTTTTTATATTTTTATCTTATTGCTTTTTCTTTCAAGAGAATATCTAGGGGACACTACCTTGATGTGGTGATCAATAGTGACAATGTTACCCACAAGCATTTCATGGAGATGAGAAGGCTGGCTCGTGATGAGACTCCCTTTCTCTTGGCTATGCTACCAAGAGCCACTACCCTTGCAAGGTGACCAACTGAATGGTAGTGTCATACCACTACATGCCCATGGACCTAATAGGATGGCTCATGATGAAACCCCCTATCGTCCAACTAGGTCTTGATTTTATTTATTTTAAGGGTCCCTCCTTTTCCTTATTGAGAAGCCTTTTATTGCTTTCTTAGGGATCTGTGGGCAAAGCATCTGAAGGTTTTGTTCTTTTGGATTTTATCTTTTTCCAGCTACTTTTACCCTCTGGGCCTTTAGCCCTTTCTTCCCACAAGGCAAGGTACAAATCTCAACTAGCTTGACAAACCCAATTCCCAAACCAATGCAGGGGATAGATGCAAGGGAAGATGATGAAAATTGATAAGTATGGTGGGAATGGACGATGACCTTTCATAAACCCACCCAGTGGAAATTCACTCCTAAGGGAACCAATTTGCTAGGGCATTTTGTCACCCCCCAGGTATGGACAAGAAAAAAAGGCATAAATTTCAAGCACACGTCATAGAGAAAAAGAGAATTAAATGCACATATTCAAATGTTTTGAGAATCAAAGTGACACATACCATGATACCTGGACTCATTACCTCATGGAAAAATACCCATTGGTGCTTGAGGACCAGACTCATGGGATAGATGTTGCTGCTGCCGATAGGATGGAGACACTGAAGAAGAAGGATGGGCCCTCCATGGCTAGGCTCAAGTCAATATGGCTCTCGGTAATCCATGTCTAGGACCTGTGGGCGTCGAGACATAATATCCTTAGTTATCCCTAGGCTAGGGGATAACAATGTGGAGAGTGGACAACTAGTGGGCTATATCTCCTTGTGGACTCATAGTCCCATCTTGGGGGTGGCTTGTTGGTGAGAGAAAATGATCAACAATGCCTGTGGCTGGGAGGTTCATCCTTCGTATGCATCCAATTGGATAACTATTAACATATACGTATTTCTATTGTATTATTTATGATTAATCTGCTGTGTAAATGATGTATATGAATGTTGTGCATTTGTTGTTGGATTGAACAGTTGCATTAATGTTTAATATATGGTACTAGATGCATTTGGAACTGTGGTATCAACCAACATGGTTAAATTTGTGCGTGATTTGTAGCTAGTAAGCTACACAAATTAATTAAGTAGAAAATATTAGTTTTAATGAGTTTCCGCACATGATGTTTTCCCAACTAGGTGTTGGGTACATTACATAAGGGAAAACCATCAACAAGATGATTTTATTATAAAAATCAAGGCTCCCTTATTGGGATAATGCCCCACTAAGAAAATATAAAAATATAACAAAACCTGATTTACTGACCCACGAAGAAACCCCCACCTGGAACCCTCTGCTGTGCTGGTTGTATGATGTTGTATGATAGCTTGTATGGTCCAAACGTACATTGTACGACCTACAAAAAATTGTATAGTTGATACTGTGGCCTGTATGGATTGCATGGTGTTGTCCGTTGCTGTATGACCCTGCTTCCCCCCATAAAATTCTTCTTGCGACCCTTGCTACCCAACATTTTCCTTACTTCCCAACTGTCTTGGTCACCTGCAAACAAATTCTCTATAGTTTCTAAATTTTGTCTCTTGTTGTCTCAAGAATGAATGTACATGAAATGTGTATCATCACCTCTCCCTTTGGCTTCCTTTTATAAGCCCGAGTTATGACCAAGTCAAAACCCTAGATCTCCAAAGTGATTGACGGTTGAGATTATATCTCAAATTCACTTGATATCAATGGTTGAGATTTATCTAATTCACTTCAGCCAAAAACTAAGTCAAAACTTTATCTTTTCATCAGATAACTCACTTTTCTTATACAAAGACATTCACTTTAATAGTTTCTTTAATAATCTGAATTTCCTAAGTTTTGAGAGGTATTAATGACAAATTCCACAAGTTAGACACAAACACATGTGGAAGTACATATCTGATGCTAAATACATCAACATTCCCTCTTAGTGAGGAAGATATTCTCCATCACTCCAAGTTTATCTTTGAAGAAGATGAAATTACCCTTCACCAAGGGTTTGGTGAGAATGTCTGCAACTTGCTCATTTGTGGAGATGTACTGGAGATTTACTGCTCCTCTTTGGACCCTGTCTCTAATGAACTAAAATTTGACTTCTATATGCTTGGACATGTCATGAAACACTAGATTCTCTGAGATTTTGTTGCAACTCTGATTATCACAGTATATCACTATAAGCTCCAACTCTTGATCAAACAAACCTGTAAGCAATTTACGAAGCCAAATTGCTTCACAACTCACCATACTCGCTGCCATATACTTTGCCTCCGCTGAAATAAGTGCCACAAGAGTCTGCTTCTTGCTGAACCATGAAATCACCCTTGATCCCAAGCTAAAGCAACTCCTTGAGGTGATTTTCCTGTCCACTGCATTTCCTGCCAAATCTGAGTCTATATGATCTTGCAGATGTACTCAATCACCCCTAACATACATGAGTCCATACTCCATTGTACCATGCAAGTACTTGAGCACATGCTTCACTGTTATCCAATGCACCTACCTAGGTTCCACCATGAACTAGATCAAGGTGTTCACAACAAGGAAAATATACATTCTAGTGCTGATTAGATACATCAAGGAACCAATCATTTTCTTATACAAAGTGGGATCCATGAACTCTAAATCCGAAGCACTCAAATTATTTATATTGGTGATCATAGGTGTAGTCATAGGCGTGTAGTCCCCCATATCAATTATCCTCAGAATGCCCACTACATACTTTCCCTGTCCAAGGAAGATCTCGCCTGGCTGCTGCCACACCTCCAACCCCAAGAAGTAATGCATCAAGATCATGATGTCCATCTTGAACTCTGAATCCAAATCTTGTTTGCACATAACAATGATATTCTCTGCACCCGTTAGAAACAGGTCATCAACATATAACACCAAGATGAGTGGATAATCTCCAACAAGTATAAAGTACAAGTTGGGATCCACCTCATTCCTAGTGTTACACACTTAAGTGTCACACAACCAAATGTCACACTTAAGTGTCACAACTATTATACACCTAAGTGTCACACAACAAATTTCACACCTAAGTGTCGAACTTAAGTGCCACAACTTCATCACCATGAAGAGGTGTTCATCATGACCCCTAGACAAGTTGGAAGGGAAACCTTTCATTTGGAGGTCAAAATACTACCTTTTTCCTTGAGATTTTGGCCTTGTTTGAGCTTCATTTCCCCCCTGCCCATAAACAAGGAGGGATAAACCATGATCATTTCTCCCCAAGAGTGTATTAGGGAGCGATAATACCTTGTTGATCGCCCTGTGCACATTTATGGGGGAGCGATGAAGTAGTTGCAACCATCATACCTTGATTTGTGAGGTTGTTTCCGAGAGATCTTAGTTGGTTAAGGGATTGGTTCGAGATTAACTCTATTCAAGGCAAGGAAATATTGTTAGTTCAACCAAATCCTCACTTGACCATATCCTCTCCTCAAAACTATCCTATGGTTGTGATGCTTCAATGCCTATATAATGAAATCCATGCTTGAGTGAAAAGAGAGAGAATTGAGAGAATCATACTTATGATTGTGTGAGATCCAAGGGGTTGGAAAGGAGAGCTTGGAGGAACTGTTGCAACATCGAGATTGAGATTGTAAGTGATTCATTGTTATTTGATTTCCATTAATACATAAATTTTTCTATTCCTCTCATGTCAGCGCATTCAATATATGCATGTCTATTGTTGTTTAATTCATCATAGATAGATCTATTTTTACTTAAAAATATAGTGTGGAAGAAGGAGGTTTCACTTTTTTCTTTGCAGGAATTTTCTTGCGCCTAGGAGCTTGGACATCAATATCAAAGGTTGGATCAATGAGGACAACTGATGTAAAAAGGTAAGTCACCCATCTCTCTCTTCTTATTCTAATTGTTGAAATAGGTCTAGGGGGAAAGTAGTTCACCATTTGTTTTCTTATGTCTTGGATCAAAGAGGGGTCTTAATACAAGGGGGGTTTCACCTGTCCACAGGGGGAAATTTACCGCAACACCTGGTAAATCCCATGCTCAACAAGTACCCATCAATCATAGAATACCACGTTCTCGATTCCTTCTTGTGTATGTATAAGGATTTCCTAAGCCTGTATATATGAGAATCCATCCCATGGCCTCAAATCCATGAGGTTACTCAATGTATACCTCCTCCTTAACAAATCCATTGAGGAATGCATTCTTCACATCCATTTGATGTATCTACCACCCCAAAACTGAAGTAATCGATATGACATCCTGAATGGAAGTATACCTAGCGATTGGAGCAAAAGTATCCACATAATCCACTCCCTCTCTTTGGGAGAACCCTTTTTCCACAAACCTTGCTTTGTATTTCTCCATGCTGCCATACAAAACATGCTTGATCTTAAATATCCACTGTGATCCCACCACCGATTTTCCCTCTGGTCTTAAAACTATGTCCCACACATCATTATTCATAATGGAG
>ML856856.1:6123-26257 GCA_009831015.1 Picea engelmannii | reverse complement strand
AAATTCAATCATTTTGTCTTCCTCGAAATGATCAGCTAGGGTATGTTTGTCGGCCCTTTTCACAAACATAGAAATAGACGCAGGGAGAGAATTATCATATACCTCAATTTGCAACTCCTGGGTAGGTTTATCTTCGGGTTGAAATTTATTCAAGATAGTGGTAAAATGTTGATTGAAGTCTTTAACATTCTATTTTGAACTCATGGTAGTGGTGAAGAGTTCAGCCATCAAAGCTCCTGTGGTGGTTTCTTCTGCAAATTTGTCTAATAAATCCTTTTGCAACTTCGTCCAACTAGTTATGGACCCTACGGGCAAGTTAAAATACTAAGTCGAGGATGAGTTCTCCAAAGTATAGGGAAACAATCTACATACTACATGCTCATGTTGTATGTTCATCAGTCTTATCACTAGTATGAAATTTTTAATATGGTCTTCAGGAAATCTGAAAGTTTCAAGGTCAAACATGGGAGATAATTTTTTTGGATGTCGAGGGAGGTAATGTACCCGTCCAAGGACTATTAGAGCATCTCTGGCCAACCAAGTTTGGTTATTTGGAGGTGGATTTCCTCTTTCTTCATTATTATCATTATTATCCTCCATGCCGTCTGATTCTGAAACCAAGTGGTCCGAGTTAAACCCTTATTCTTCAGATTCGAAACCATCCAGTTTAGAGTAGTTACCAATTGGTGTTTCAGGGATTAGGTTCAGGAGCTATTCGATCTCAGTGAGGGAAAAATCTATCAGATCTTCTACTGTGTGAACAAAACCTGGTTGAGGGTATCGACCACTGGTCTTCTTACTTTTTTTCTATGAGGAAGTTGTTATCTCCCAAAATGAATCAGTTAATTTGTTCCATTTTGTAGGTGATAGCATGGTCATAAATTAGGGTTCTATATAAATTTTTAGAATTTAGAAGTGTCAAAGTATAGGATTTAAGATGTTATCCTAAAAATAAATCGATCATCAAAAGGTCTTTTCAAAAAATCAAGAAAAATCTTTTCAACAGCTAACATTTGTTTTGAAGTTGAAGTTAGCTGGTGAAAGCCTCAGGTTTCAATGGCTTAAGTGTATTCTCAGCAGCAAGCGAGATGGAGAAAGTGTTAACACAGGTTTTCCTCCAGCGACTCTAGAAACCCAAAAAGGATACTCCGGACACACATCATATAATCATCATGGAAAGTTAATGGATGAAAGTGAGTGGTGACACCTTTTCATCACGTTCTAGCAGGACATCATGGTAGATTGTGATCACGAATTTTGTGGGGCAGACATAGAAGGGTTTTAAGGCATGACACAATCTTAATCATCATTGCAACCAGAGTATAAATTACCAGTTATCTGATGACATCAAATCAAATCACCTTTCCCTATTTCAAACTCATAGCGTTCAAAAAATTCTATTATGGGGTTCCATATTTCATTGATAACACAGGGTCATTTTCACCAGCGCCATCCTTTTCCTTATTAAGAAGTTTACTATTTCAACCATGTACAAATTAGCTGGTGATTAAGTTGAAGATGGCAAAGAAGCAAGGAGGACAACTTTTGAGGAAAGAATTAGACAATTTATCTTTTTTGCAATCTTATCCAGAGGTGTAGAAGCGTTTCTCAGATGCAGGTTGTATGACATATATGGAAAGGTTGCATGAAGTCTATCACCAGGTGATAACAGAGATTTTTTCAAAATCACACGATGGAAGCAAAGCTACATTGGGCTCTCTGGAACTGATAGTTGATGAAGCTTCCATCGCTTCAGCAACTGACTTACCCAGAACATGCCAAAATTGGTTTAAAACAATAGTGACCAAGAATTTGGATTTTAGATCATACCTCAAGACAAAATTATGAAGTATAACCTGGAAGAAAAGTATCCATGTTTCTTACCTTGAAGATGAATGAAAAGATCTGTTCAAAGGCATTCAATTATACTTAACCTCAGAGGGAAAGTATGACAAGTTAATGTTATATCATTTTAGACTCCTAGATCACTTCACAGGGAAGGTCCTTCTAAATTTGCATTTCTTTCTTCATAGAATCCTAACCAAGGTGTGTAATAAGATCAGATCCGAACCATTCAACATAAAAAAATGCCCTTTGTCATTATGGCTTGATTAAAATGATCATCTTGGAAGAACTGAGACAGAGAGAAAGAACTTGGCAACACTTTCTCTTCTGGGAAGGTTTTGAAACCCAAACTCAACCTATAAATGAAAATAATAAAATGGGCAAGAAGAAGTCAACTCCCCAGAGTAGCTCAAGGAGAAGGAGAGCTCTCCAAAAGCCACCAGAAGACAAAAATTCTAGCATAAAGCCTAAGAAAGATAAAAAGAAACTAGATTTTGAAACAAACTCAGAGAAATCCACAGTAAAAAAGACAAATGCTCTAAATCTTCCATACACAGATTCAGACACAAAACCAGAAAAGAAAGATGAAATTCTAGCCATCAAAAGTCCAGATCACTCCATGGAACTTGCACAAGATTTTGAAGTTTTTACTTCCAAATATGAAGGTGAAACCTCAATAAATAAGAAATCAAAGAAATCATAGAAGATTAAGGAGACGAAGGAGGTAGTAGCACAACAGGAGGTTCTAGAAAGGGTGATAAAGGAAAGATATAAAGCTTTGTCAGAGAATTTTGCAAAGACCAATGCAGATTTTGAGAAGATGGCACGTGAAAGTATAAAGGATAATAATAAGAAGAAAAATATCACAAAGTATTATAATAGCTTATGGTGGTTAGCTAAGCACCTGAAGAGGAAAATCAAAAAGTTGAAGGAAAAAATTACCACAAATCCATATTTACAGGTGCTGGCACAAGTTAATTTATTACAAAGGTGCTAGCACAGATTTACAACGATTTTCTTTCCATCATTAAGAACAAGAACTCCAAAAGAAATATTGAGACAGATAACTTATCAATAGATTCATAAACTCTTACTAGTTACAACATCAATTATTGAAATAAATCTGGAAGTAATTCCTCCTTAATCTAATCATATAATGCCTTTGATGAAAAACAATATTTTGTCTCGGGTCCTAAACAAGACTTCTCAATTAAGGTAGTTCAAAAATAGTTCTTTACAATTCCAAAAATAAGGGTCTTTACCCAAAACCATCAATCCCTTGCTAAAAAGTCAATCCCTTTATTTATAATGAATCACTAACTAAAAATAGCTATTAAAAGTTCAAGTTAAGTAAAAAAAAATATTTCCACGTGGTGCTTGATCTATTTGTTCTCTGAGAATCATATCATGGTTTTACAGGGAGTGGATGATTCTTTTCATACTCCGACCACTTGAAGATGAGATCCTCACATGTGTTTGCATACGGGAACCTGTGTTGATCCATCAAGGCTGAAAGAATTTATTTTACTTCTACTGCATGTTCTATGTATTTGAAAATTTTAATACTCAACCATTGCAGAACTACACAAGCCTTGATCAGATGCTCCATAAATTGTTGTACTTGACCTAGTGCCATGCTTGCCACCTGTGCGATCTTTTTTGTCCATGCTGAGTCTTGTTCTTCATGTCGCTTGACTATGTCATGCAGGTCGACAAAGTCTTCAGGTGAGTCGAATTCTAGGAGGTCGATGCCTTTCATCTCCCAATTAATATTTTCCTATCATTTTTCTCACTCAACCCACTTCTTCTAAATCTCTTGCTGAGGTTCTTGGGCCATTTTTACCCAGTATTCAGTTGCTTTCCTGATGTAATCGATGTTGCTATCCCTTATCACCTGAATACCATTCTCTTTGATGTCTCGACCCTTTTTTACTATGTTGATGTAATCAATCTTTTCTACCGCTTGGTGAGATTTTTCATACCACCTTTCCACGTCCTTGTAGGTTTCTAGTGACATAAGGGTATCTTCTTGGAAATTGATGATGCCTGTGGTGAAAAGGTGTCATTCACTTGTGAATTTTTCATAAGCGTCCTAGAACTCACTCCTCAGGAACATCATAGCATGCATTGAGTCTTGATAGTATTTATCCAAATGGCACAAATGCTCCAACTCCTTTAGTGTGGAAACCAACTCCTTTTCATGTCTCCTTTATCTATCCAATGTGGCATCTGTGATATCCATCTCTGTACCGATAAACTCAGATGTCTTGGTGTGTTCTATGTTGAGAATATTCTCCTCCGTGGTGATGAGAATTGAATTATCTAGCGTGAGCCTTCTATTCTTGGTGGTCCTCTTCATGATAGCTTTCCTCTTCCTATCATAGGCGATCGCTTGTATGTCGGTGACCTCATCAACAATATCGGGGATTTATTGTTCTTCCCAGGTTAGAGTGTTTCCTAGGATCTCGATTGTGTGTATATGTTCTAGGATTGGTTCCTGAACTTATTTCATATGTTTCGATGGCTCGACCTTCGTTTGTTGTTCAATAGATGGAGAGGTATCAGAAAAAACTGAAGAACCAGGGGTAGGTTTAGTACTTACCTAGTAATTGGCTGTGGAGGTGTCAGTCTCTTGATATTAAACTTCCTCTTTTTGACCACCCAATTCTAACTCAACCCTCGAGCTATATTTTGGGGTCCCTAGCAAGTCGAACAACTCAGTGTCTAAGACAATTTTGACCTCATGGTCACTCTATGGAAGGTTTTGAATTAGAGCATCGGGACTTGGGGTAGATTCTTTCTTAGGTTCCTTTTCCTCTGTAATCGATATAAGAGTTACTAGGGAAACCTACAAACTCTCCTCATAATCATAGATGGTTATTAATTCAAATAGGGGGTTTGGTACACCTGTTCCACCTAGCATCCTTGATACCTCATGTTGGGGTGGAATTGTCCCTGGTGATCTGATCTATGGTGATGGAAATCTAGGGTTTTCCAGATTGGTAATTTCTTCAAGTTGTATGGAATCTAAGCCACTTGGGTCTGCTCTGCTTGTGATTGGGTCATCCATAAGGATCCTCATCATCTCTATGAGATCAATATCATTATGTAACTGATCAATGATTCTTTGTGCTCCTTCTAGTAAGAAAAATCCTCTCCTTTGTGCCTATGTGGTCTTTGTTTCTCTGATTTCCTCCCTAACTCTGACAAACTCTTGAGCCAATTTCTCTATTGTCTCCACCTATTCAACCATGCTCATAACCTTGAACCTAGTCATGTTCGGTTGGCTTTCCTCTGTACTACCTCCTCCTAGTCTTGAGAGCATTTTGTAAAACTCTCATCCTCAAACTTGTCATGCGCGTATCGCCAACAGGAAGAAACTTGTGAAGCGTGTTGGAGGAAGAAGACCTTAGGATCATTCTTGTGAAATCAACTTGTCGGGAACCTAAATTCATGATGACTCAAACCTTCTTGTTTGTCTTGAGCATTTTCCTTCACTATATAAAACCCCACATGGAAGTCGTAGGGCATGAAATCTCACTTCTTGTCCTTGACTAGTGTGGAGTTATAGCCCTGCAGAATAGTCTGATAGCATAATTCTCTCACAATGAGTCAGTCTGGGATGTGAGACAAGAGTAAATGTGGTGCTCTAATGGCCCCAAACACCCTAATATAGGTTGTGTGTTCATCTAGATATCGGTGGCCTACCTTCGATGTCATTTTCTTGGCTGCTGCGAACAACCTTGGGCATTCCTTTTTAAATAAAATAAAATAGACTTGAGCGATGAATTCATCACAAATAATGGCATAGGATTTTTTGTACCTTTTCTCCCATAGTATGTTGAAGTAAACATGAACAAGAAACTCTACAACGTCCCATATTAAATTCATGTCGGCGAAGACATTTCTTGCATAGATAACATCTAGTAGGTACGAGTCCATATGAAATGCAGGAGCTTCTCCTTATTTCATCATTTGGGCTTGCACTAAATAGGTGCTTAGTTTCTTGGATATGATCGCTCCCTAGTTGAAACTACTCCTCGAGATAGCCACAATGTACACTAGGGTTATCCATGCTTCATAGAACTTGGAGCAGTCATTTTCTCCATAAAGTATATAGATTAGAGCCATGAAGTAGATGTATGGATATATCAGGTTCATTGTCCCATACCATCCATTGCTCTGGTTAGTAATTTTCTTGTCCTACTTCCACTATGAGGCCATAAACCAGTTGGTGTCATGGAATTCATAGAACTTCACCACAAAGTTTGTATCTAGCCGCTCCACTGGGTCCCTGAGCTTGTAGTACTTATGAACTTTTGTCAGGAGGAAATATCTGACACACCCTCCATTCTCATCATTGATGAGGAACTTCTAAGCATATTTGTGATCGATCAACCAACTCAAAACCTCAATGCATGGAAAATCTATAGTTCGACAAGTTACCATGTGAAAACACGACTGCCAAATGTTTGGGAAAACTTGATCATCGAGTGCCCTTACATTCAGGTCGTTGTGTGGGATATACTCCAGGTAATCCTCCTGATTGATTCTATTGAATAGGTATCCCCACTATGGGAAACTTATTTTGGATCCAGTGGTCATTTCTGTATCGCCGAAGACCAGAGGATGAATGAATTATTTCTTTGTCGAGGTTCTAATGACCGACTCCACCTTGGGAGCATATTCCAATTGCCTCATAGTACCAGGATAATAACCCTCACCAATTTCCACCTCCTTTATCTTAGGTTCTCTTGAAGAGTGTCTGGTCATTGGATTCCTTGGAGGCATTTTCCCCTGCAGCTAGAACACAGTTAGAAACTGTATAAAACATCAATTGCATATATATGACAAATTACGACCGTTGAATTGATAAAATTTAACACATACCTATGTTGCTTGTTTACCTCGGTTTTGATAGTCTGAGAATCAACACGGTCTTGAGACGCTCGCTTTGTTTCTTCAGATGCTCTGGAAATGGAAAATTGTGCGCAAAATGGAAGTGTTCGAAGCTGTTTTAGTGATTTAAATAGAGATGAACTTACCTTTTTGCATCAGCTATTCAATTTTGGATATGAGTGTGGTTCCTCAAAATATGTCGTCGGATCTTCATTATGTTTAAAATTAAATTTGATCATAGGTTGACGACGCAGGCGGGGGCTATAACATGGCCTATCGGTGATTTCAAATTCATATTGTTCAATCAACACACAGGGTAATAATGTATGCGGGGTGAAGAATTAACTATCTTATTAAATGAAAGAATCTGATCATATCTCATGATGAAAGCATCCCATCATTTCGCTAATATAACTGGTGGATCATGGGTCAGGGTTTCTCTTTAAAGACTTTTTGTTGATATCTCCTGCAAAAGTTTCAACACTGATCCATCTTGTTGTACAGAGATGACATGGAAATGCTGACGTGGAGGTGTGACTAAGACATAGGGAACCTTAAGATGAGTCAGGACAAAACTAGATCGTACAACACCCCTATGAGACAAAGACATGTGGCACTCAAAATTGACGTCTTTCTTTACTTGTTTTATTCAGAATCGGGGAATTTTCCTTAGCTAATCGTTATAAAAACAGATCCTACCCATTCAACGCCAAAAAGTATCAAGGATTGAATATCAGAGATAAGCTCAACCAAGTGCTCCTGGATTAACTCTTTTGAAAATATCCTGATGCCGAAAGTGCATTGGGGATCGACGATCGAAGATGTGTCAATGTGGAAATTTTCAGGGATTTAACTCTTTGAGATTTTTCCGACCTCGAACCAATGTGTCCATCATCGGCTATTGGGGGTTTATCATGGATCATGTCAATGTTTAGTACTCTCATTTTCTACCGAAACCAATGATGATCGGATATCTCCTGAAAATGCGTGGTGAGTTACTAACACAAACTTATTCCACCTTTTACCGATGTCGATGGTCCATCAACGATTGACTATTATTATTACTGTGTGACCACTTGTTGGCAGCCAATTCAATTTTTTCTATTGTCCTATAAGATGCCTACACCTATGTCTTGCGAACATCAAGTTTTTCGTCGCATTTTTCAAATAGACGATATTTTCATTACTTGCGACATTTGCAAATTTGTTTCCATTAAGTTTTCACGACTGTAAGCGTGAAAACTTCTCCTTTCATGGTCACATTTCGATTACTATTTGAATTATCATTATCTTTTTATTGATATCTTCTATGGCACTTACCTTTGGTTTAACGTTATATGGCTGAAAGGATTTTCAAAATATGCCTATTTGGACATTCTTATATTGATTGCATAACTTGATTTTATTAAACTTGTGAGGCATCGAGCGCATAGATTTATATTTTTTGGGACTTGCCTAGTCATTGAATTGCATAGGGGTCATGATTTATCTTTGTTTATATATATGATGTGATCCTTATTATTATTCTTTTATAACTCTTGGCTTGTCAATTTTATGAGTATCGATTGGCACAATGGTTTAAAACTTTTGATTTATACAATGGAGCATGGTTAATATTTGTGGTTGGTTTCACGTTGAATGTCAATAGTTTGAAAAACTATAGTCGATTTAGTGCATTGACATATCACTGAACTTTTGATTGATCAAACGATATGGTTTATGAGCTATGCTATGATTGATTGAACAGAGGTTGAACTTGGCAGTTGTACTTTACCATAACTATTGTGCATGGCGGTGAATAACTCCACCACCCTCGCATGCGCACATTAATGCTCTCCCCTTTGATTGTTCATTATTGTTAGACTGAATGACTCTGCTCCTGTGAGTTGGTGAATTTGAACCAAACCCTTACCATGTGCTCGCAACATGGCCCCGGTCGTTCGAGCTGAACCCAATGGGAGCCAGGCCCTGTTGATGATCGACAGTGCCTGCAGTGACCTCGAGGAGAATGGCTGGTTGCCATTTATACAAAAATTCGAGGGTTTTAACCTCTGTGTAGCTCGACAATTTGCTTTGACCTTTGATGGTTGTCGAGCCAAGGTTGGCGATGTTCAATTGGAAATTGATGAACAGTTTATCAGTCTTGCTACAGTTCTACCTGCCACTGGACAACGATGGTCCAAGAATTGAAAAGTAGAGGAGGTCCCATGGACACTGCTCTTCTAGTCACGAAAAATCACCTCCTGTGATAAAGGCTTGCCAGTAACTATGCTCAAACAGCGTTGGCATGATTTATTGATGATAATCAAACAGTTTATCACCTGGGAAGGTCGGTACGGGTTTGTTTTCTTACACCACCTTCGTTTGCTTATGGTTTTTATGGGTTATCAACTCAATATGCCTTATTATTTGCATAGAAGCCTGTTTAAAATGTCTAAGAAGTACAAAAGAAATCAGGCTGATAGTAGCCTTTTTCATTATGCACTGGTTAAGATTATTGTTGTCTGTCATTTGAGTTTACACGGAGATTGTTGGAGAAATTTCATTGCTTGGAATCATTTTGAGGATTAGAACCCTCCACAGGTTGACAAACCTGTGGTGATCGAGGACAAGGTTGTACCCTAGTACCATACAACAT
This sequence comes from Picea engelmannii, assembly GCA_009831015.1. Lineage (NCBI taxonomy): Eukaryota > Viridiplantae > Streptophyta > Pinopsida > Pinales > Pinaceae > Picea > Picea engelmannii. The sequence continues at coordinate 16,875 of ML856856.1, read as the reverse complement.
CCTGCTACCTAAACCCTTGCCCGACTCACCTATCGACCTACCCCACTTTGTGACTAAGGATGTCGAGACTGTTAAGCCTGTGGGCAAAAAGCCCAAGGCAAAACCCACTGTAAATGATAAATGGAAAAGGAATGCACGTTTAATTTCACGGATGGCAAGAAATAAGCCAAAACCTCATGTCGATCCAAACCCTATCATGTTGAGTGAAGACTCTAATTCAGAAGTGGAGCGTTTCTTGGCTAGTGAATACCCCTATTCGCAAGGTCTGTGTGCCGAACCCCCGTATGACTTTGTGTCAAACCTACCCCCTTGCCTACAAAATGACCCTAACTACCCAGGCATTAACCTGCCTTGTGAAACCCCCGGTCATATATCCAAACCCTCTCCTGCTCTGTCTAAAACCCCAGTGCCACCTTGTGATTAGTGCAGCTCATGGTTAGAGCGTTATTATCTGGATGTTCCTATTCTCCATTCAAGAATTCACTCTTTGGAGGACCAGGTTGCACTACTTACCAGTCAAAAGGCTAGGCTACAAGCCACTAATAAGAAACAAAGGACAACAGGCTCCATCTTGTTTAAAAATGTGGAATCAGCTACAGTTGTCATGAATTCTAAGTTGGCGTAATTGAACAGCCTCAGCATCACACAGGTACATTTCGGTATCACTTGTTTATGTAACAATTCGAATTCGGTTTTAAACAGTTCTCCTTACAGCATTGATTGGCTCTGTTACATTGTATGCATTCCATACATAGATTTGCTTTGACTGAATGGAAGTTCATTTTCCCAGTTTAGCATCGATTGGATTTTCATCAATTTGATTGATCTTGGTGTGGATTTGATTAGTTTGAATGAATTAAAACGAATTCTCTGTTGTCAATCAAATTTGTTTTTGCCTATTCAAGACAGGAAGTGTTTCTCATATCCAATTTAGAACACAATCGCATTTCGTTTCGATTTCGTTATAATGCATGTGCTATGATTGGCAACATTTTTGATATGGTTAATTGTTACGGTTTTATGTCCCATATGACTTTCGAATAACAGGAGTACAATCCAGATCATTTCCAATGCGACTCTGTACAACATACCCAAATCGTGAATAGATTCAATTCATAATGATTATGATAAAACCCAGCCGGTTAATTCACATTGATTTACTGTTAGCTTGACCATGCTATCAGTTGAATTCGTAATGGCAATGGATACTCTGTTTAAATTTGATTCGTAAAACGAGATTGACTATATCCAGATTCACGATTTATTTCTATATCAAACTCAGTCACGATTTGTTTCAATTGTTTGCCCAGTTTACAATTATCATTTCTATCGTGGTTGTGATCATAATTAATCGATCTGTCGATTGTGCAAGAATCAGTGATCGAAATATATGACAAATTTTGGGTTGATGCTGTTACGTGTGATTTCAATTACACATAATCGAAACAGTCTTTCCATCTGTGTATTCGATTAAACGATATGAATCTTTTGCTACATCATTATAGCTATAACGAGTAGAAATTGGTTGTGTTTGATTAGATCGTATCACATACAATATGACTCATTATTGATTTCAATTGGATATGAAACAGTCTTGTTACTGTGTGACCTGATTTTATGGTAACATAAAAACACAGTATTCTTACCCCTGTTTTCAATTGAATCGCTTTTGATTTTGTTTAATGTTAAATGATAAAATCATTTGAATCTTGAGTGATTCATTTTCAAGTAATCATTGGAAGATAATTGGATTTAATTCTTTTTAAAAGATTTGATTTGATTTCAATTCTGATCATGTATGTTATTTTAGACTAGCTACAGAATCATATGATTCTGTAGCTAAGTCTGTAGGATTAGATTTTTATTGTTTTGTTAATAAAATATCTTTCTAACTTGTTATTTTTGGTTCATTGCAGATGAATTTGAAATTGCATTGGATTTGATGAACAGTTAGAGGATATTTGAGATATTTTGCTTGCATTTTAATTTCCTAGTTTAGTTGATCTTGGGGATATTTTCCCAGATTATGTAAACAGTTTGATACTATCCACAGGGAGGTTTTACCCTGTGGAGAAACTTATAAATACTTATTATTTTTGTAATAATGATGATCCTCATTTGTGGGAGAACAAGGATATGGAATTTTAATACAGACTGAGACAAAATTTGATATTCTGCTACAGCTTTAGCTTTTCATGATATCAATATTTTGTTTTATGTTTATGTGTATCTATTTGCATTTGGTTAATGACTACTTTGGTTATCTTAGTCTTTTGCAAATGATATAATTTAATCAATATAATCCATATCTAATTTCTTCCAAGTATATAAAAAAAATCGCAATTACTTGATTCAGTTTGTGAATGACAGATTTATCTTCTTCATAAGTTGGATTATTAAGTATAAGTTTTTGCATAGCAGGTTACCCTTATTGCAGAGATTTATAAATCTTATAATTGTTATGATTTTTTATGTCTTGTTTGTCCTGTAAACAACTCAAAGAGAAGTGCAGCCTATCGTTTACGAGAAGCTCTTGGATCATCTAGTGTGAGTTTCCTTCTTCCGACTAGCTTCGAAGTCATCATACACAAGGCAAATTTGGAGCGTTCCCAGGACAGTTAGTCACTTGTTTGTTTACTGTTTTTATTAGTAGTTTAGATCAGATATAAGTTTAGTTAGATTTATAGGTAGAATTAGTATATTAGATTGTTTAATTTCAGTAAGTTTTATTTCTTATTCATAAAATCATAAAACCAAAAATATATCTTTGGCTGTCTTAGGACATAAAGAAAATGATTTTTACAGGTTTTATTCAAATCTGCAAGTTGTAGATAATGTACATTTGTGAATATGTTATAGTGAAATAAGTAGTTAGTAGAGTTAGTGTAATAGTAATTAGTAGTTTGTATATAGAATAGTTAGAGTAGTTTATATTTAGTTTTAGTTTAATTTATTTAGTAGTTTGTTTTAATTAAGATTAGTGTATTAGTTTGTTTTTATTTATTGTTAGTTAGTTTAGTTTCTTGTATTTAGTTTTAGTTAGCCTGTTTTATTTAGTTTTAGTTTGTTTTATTTGTTTTAGATAGATTAATTAGTTTAGTTTCTTTTCTTTGGTTTTTCGTAGGACCTTAGAATGGCCAACGGAGTTGTTAAACCCGTCAGGGTGGTTCATTCCAAATGGCTTGGGTTATTAGACAACCCTGGACCAGTTCCACTCTCCCAATTGACGGATGGTCAATTTCTCCCGTCAACAAATGGTGCTAGAAGGAGGGCCTGAACTTAATTAATGGCACGAGGCTGTCGCAAGACTCCTCCCCCCCCTAATCGCTCACTTATAGTGACTAGAATCCATTCACACGATAATATTCCCCTTCAAACAACAACTACTTCAACCGAAGATCCATAGATCACAGTTGAGCCAGCAACCCCTAATCCTACAAGTGGTGACTTGGAAGAGATTGTCCGCCGATCTCTTATTAAAACACATAGTGCCTTAGCTAGTTTGAGGAAACCAAACCGTCTGTGGGGTCGACCTTTGGACTTCTCTGATATCAGAGAACAATTAGGTGACACTAACCTCACTGTGAATCCTACAAATCCAATCACAAATCCTGCTACAGGAGGATCTGGGATACCTCCTTCACCACCTCCCTCATCTCCTTCCTCTTCTGGAGGAGATTCCTCGTCAGATGAAGGAAATTCACCTTTTCAGCCTTCCACACTCACTACCCCGATGGAAAATCAGAACAACCCTGCTAGACCTTGGTTGGACCAGGATGCTGTAGTTGTACCTGGAGCCCAGCACCCTTTACCTAAGCACTCAGAGAAATGGCTTCCCAAGTTTGATCCCGATTCAAAATAGATAGCTGAAGATCATATCAAAAAATTTATGTTAGCCATTAGACTCCGTAATGTTGAACATGAAGACGTCATCTGTAGGTTGTTCCCTTATACTTTTGAGGGTAATGCATCCACATGGTACTTTGCCCAACAGCCCCACACCATAGTGTCTTGGGAAAAGTTTGAGTCATGCTTTCTGGAAAAATTCGGAGATGGTAAACCTCCGGAAGTCTTAGTAATGGATCTTTCAAGCTTTAAAATGAACCCAAATGAAAAAGTTAAAGATTTTAATCAAAGATTCTTAATGCTTAAAAATTGAATCCCTGCGGATTCTATGCCTGTCGAGAGTCTTGTAATAGCTTACTACACTAAAGCTTTACATCAAAGTATAGCTATTTGGGTTAAACAATCTAAAAAGGCCACATGTTAGAAGCCTTCGAGGAGGCTACTCAGATTGAAAAAGACATACTTAGCCTTAAGGAATCTTCTAGCAATGAAACTGAGACCATTTCTTCTTCCAAAAAGAAGATTGAAATCCTCCCCAGACCCCCACAAAGTAAAACACAACCTGAAATCTCTGATTTGGAAAATTTAACTAAAGTTGTTCAAAAACTGTCTAATCAAGTTATAGATTTAAAAAGGTCGACTGAAGAAGCTTCCTCGAGTAAGGGATCCTACAAACCCCCTTTCCGAAAGCCTTTTCCTACCAACCGACCTAATCCAAACCCAGAAGGCTTAAATCTAGAGAGCTTGCAATGTGCCCTTCAGACAATTCTAGAAGCCCAAGATAACTTGATGCCCCCTGATGTTTCTCAGGAGGAGGTTGAACATGAAACAATTCAAGAAGAAGAGTCTTCTCCAAACATCTTTGGACATTTCTCGGACAGCATCTTTCAAGCCAACTTCGAGACCGTTCACCCTTATAACACTAGGAGTAAGACAACAAACAAGCCTTCTACCAAGAGCACTACAAATTCACCTCCAAAGGCATCTAAACCAGTAGAAACTAAACAAAGCAATGTCAGCCCCAAATTAGATTACGATGTTGTTGAAGATCTTAAAAAATTAAGGGCTAACATTTCTATTTATGAGTTGTTGAAGTTTCCATTTTTGTTACAGAAAATGTTGCAAAATATTTCAGAGAACGACAAGAATGGTAATGGTAACAAGGTTGTGCAAAGCAAAGTCCCGCAGAAGACTTCCTCCAAAAACAATCCTAATCCTCAAGATAAAGGGAGCCTTCCTGTAACCCCTATAAATAATGTAAATAATGTAAATAATGTAGATAAAGTAGCATTAGAAATTGCGAGTAAGAAAGCACAAGCTACTACTCTAAGTACTCGCAAGAATGTACCTCCTTTTCTTTTAACTTTCGAAATTTTCAACAGAAATGTGCATAATTGTATGGTTGACTCAGGAGCATCATCAAATGTGATGCCTTGGTCTGTCTTCCAAAAGATTAACGCTGAAGTGGAACCATCTTCTTTGAAAATCATACAACTTGATCAAACGGATGTTAAAGTTATAGGCGAACTAAAAAATGTATTGATTAGATTATCGTCTAACCCAAAGGTTCATCAGGTTATTGATATAATTGTGGTGGATATTCCAGAAGTGTATGGTCTATTTTTTAGCAGGGACTGGTCGGAGCAACTACATGGTTACTTCGCAACAGACTGGTCTCACTTATGGCTTCCAGAGAACGGTAAGCCCAAAAGGATCAAGGTGAATCGTGAGCATTACCTTAAGTTCACGGTTATAGATTTGAATGACCCTAATGAACCATACACACCTCCTTCTGATTCACCTGAAGTCCAAGGGATGGACACCTTCTTCAGAAACTTCATGGTCGAGGTTTCACTTATCAACAATCCAGAACTGCAGTCCGAGATCATAGAATACATGCAACCAACAACTTCTATACAACAGTCCCCTGAGCCCGATGGAAACCAAATTTGGTCTCTATATTTCGACGGTTCTAAGTCTAAAGAAGGAGTTGGTGCAGGCTGCATCATTATCGATCCGGTAGGTAACAAGACATTATTATCTTGTAGACTAGAATTTGAATGTACTAAAAATACTGCAGAATATGAGGCTTTACTGTAAGGTCTCAGAAAAGCTCTGGATATAAACATTCAAAATCTGATTGTATTTGGCGACTCTTAAATAGTGGTTAGGCAGGTAAGAGACTCTGTACACTGTCTTTCCCCGCATCTCAAAAGTTACCAGTCTGAGGTATGGAGTTTAATGAACAAATTTTTTGCTTTCAATATAAATTCCATTCCTGGATTAAATAATGCTGAAGCAGATCTACTAGCTAATGTAGCCTCTAAACTTCTTCCTGCAGAAGGATTATCCCCAAACGCATTCTCTGTGGAGCTATTGTTTCGACCATCTGTTCTTGACAATATTACAAACTGGAGAGTATTTGACGATGATCAACAGATCATTAACTTTATGCACATGAAAGAAACCTTTCAAGGCGCGGTGATAGATGAATGCACACACGACGACAATTTTCACGATTTTACGATAATACCTTATCCGAAATCTCCAGAAGCTCTATCGGACATGGTAAATTTCATACCCAAATCCATAGTTAGATTATAAAAGTTTTATGACTTTGAAGATAAATTTAAAAAGACGGTCAATTACAAAACTAATAGTTCCTCGTTGTCTTATGAAAAAGTCAATTTAGGGACTAGTGAAAATCCTCAGTGTATCAATCTAGGCTTGGGATGTTCTAGACAAGAAAAAGCTTCTTTTGTTAAATTATTTAAAGAATTCAAGGATGTATTTGCATGGACATATGATGATCTTAAAACGTTTGATCCTAATATCATATAGCATGTCATCCCGACGAAACCCCAAACCTTACCCTTCCAACAGAAACTGAGGAAGATGCATCCTAAACTAGAACCGACTGTTAAAAAAGAATTGAATAAACTCCTAAGTGCTAAAATAATATTTCCTGTTAGGCACACTCAATGGGTATCCAACCTTGTCCCAGTTCGGAAGAAAAACGGGGAATTTCGACTTTGCGTCGATTTCCGAAACCTCAACAAAGCATCTGATAAAGACAATTATCCTGTCCCACCCATGGAACAAATCCTTCAACAGGTATCTAGTTTCGAGAGGCTATCTTTATTGGATGGTTTCTCTGGATACAACCAAGTCCTGATGTCTCTGCCAGACCAACTAAAAACTACCTTCCGTACCCCGTGGGGCACTTATGCTTATCGCAAAATTCCCTTTGGATTGATTAATGCTGGTGCTACCTTTCAGAGAGCAATGGACATTTCTTTTCAAGGCTTAATCAATCACTCCATTGTAGTTTACTTAGATTATGTGACCATTTACTCTAAAAACAAAGACGATCATCTAGCTCACTTACGAGCAGTTCTACTATGATGTCATAAATACGGCATCTCCTTGAACCCCAAAAAGTCCATCTTTGCAGTAGAACAGGGTAAATTGCTAGGATTCATTGTGTCTAGTGATGGGATGATTATTGACCCCGAGAGGATTCAAGTCATTGCTAAACTTCCCCCTCCTACATCCAAAAAATCCATGCAGTCTTTCTTAGGCCAGATTAATTTCGTGAGAAGATTTGTCCCTAGTTTCTCTGAAATGGTCAGGCCTCTCCAGAACCTGATTAAGAAAGACACCCAGTACCACTGGGGATCCATAGAAAATCAAGCTTTTAATGCCATAAAGAAATCCATAATAGACGCTCCGTCTCTCATGAGCCCTGATTTCTCTCAAGACTTTACACTCTATACTTTTGCCTCTGATCGTTCCTATGCCACAGTCCTAACTTAGAAGAATACTGAGAACAACGAAGTACCCATCGCCTTTATGATATCTTCTTTCAAAGGTGATAAACTTAACTACCCAGCGGTTGATCGGCAAGCCTACGTTGTTTTCAAAGTAGTTAAGCATTTCCGGTCCTATCGCAGGAGTATGACTTAGAAATCAATCTAACTCAGATCGTGAGAGGCCAAGGGTTGTGTAAATTGGTTGTTGATTCAGAAACAGGAAAGAAAGAAGATAGTGATACGTCAAACCTAGAACAATGCGATCAAAGTTTGATCTGTTGCACACAAAACCTCATTAGCCCCTGGTACGACGATATTAGATTTTGTCTTGAACATGGATCAACACCCCATCACCTTGACCCTACCAAAAGAAGAGCGTTGAGACTAAAGTCCGCCTCCTTTCATCTAGTTAACGGTATACTGTTTCGTCAGAATTTTGACGGTGTACTGATGGGTTGTCTCGAAAAAGACGAAGCAGAAAAAGTCTTGCTTCAGTTGCATGCAGGAGAAGCTGGTGGTCACTTCGGTGGCGAAACCACTTCTCATAATGTTTTAAGAGCCGGTTACTACTGGCCCACGCTTTTTAGGGATGCCCATGCCTTGTGTCGTAAATGTATCATCTGACAGAAAGCATCAGGGCGGTTACAAAAACCAGCCTTCGCCTTGCAACCCGTTTCAGTAGATTCACCTTTCCAGCAATGGGGCCTCGATATCATAGGTCCTATTAACCCTCCATCCTCACAACAACACAAGTAAATTGTGACAACCACAGACTACTTTACACGATGGTCTGAAGCTATTGCGCTAAGAACTGTCAACACAAGTCAGGTGATCGCTTTTCTAAATTCGAATATCATCACTCGTTTCGGTATCCCTGATTGTCTAGTTTTTGACAACGCTTCATACTTTTCTTCTCTTGATATGAGTGAGTTCGCTTTGGAGAAAGGAATAAAGCTAAAGTATTCTGCTAGTTACTACCCCTAGGGCAATGGCTTAGCATAATCAACAAACAAGAACTTGATCAAAATTATCAAGAGAACCATGGCTGAAAATCACAAGAATTGGCACAACGCACTGTTGAACGCACTATGGGCTGATAGGGTGACACCCAAAGCCGTTATAGGTAACTCCCCATTTTTTTCTCGTTTATGGCAGAGAATCCATTCTGCCACCTCACATTCTTCTTCCTTCGCTTCAGTTGTCACAAAAAGTCCAAGAAGAAGATTTTCCTCCTTTAGAAAGCCGCATTAACGCTTTGATGAAGTTAGAAGAAGTAAGAACCCAAGATAAGTGTAAATTAGATCAACATCAACAATTGATTAAAAGTTGGTTCGATTCTAATTCTGCTTCGGATAGGAATTTTGAAGTAGGCGATCTCGTCTTAAAGTGGGACAAACCACACGAAGGAAAGGGTGAGCACACCAAGTTTCAAAACTTAGGGCTTGGGCCATTTTTAATTGCTGAAAAGTTGGGCCCTAGTTCCTTTCGATTGCAGAATATTGAAGGGCATCTTGACACCTATCCGGTGAATGGCCAAGCCCTAAAGAGATACTTTGCCTGATAACTACCCTTGTATATTATGTAAATATTTCGTTTTTTTTTGCATTTTTCATTTGCTTTTGATTTTGATTTGAATTTATCAGTTTTTGTGTTTTTTGAAAAATACGCATACCTGTACACTCAGCCATTCAAACAAAGACGATAGAAAATTTTCCATGCTGAAATAACTTCTGAAAATTCATGCAAACATCAATGATATATCTTTGAAAATGATATCTATGTTGAAAAATTTTGTTGTTTGAAAGAAGTTTACTGATTTCAATCTTTGAGCAAAGTTTGTCATGATCATCTATTATCTTTTTACGCTGTCACTTTTCCGTAAAGGAATGACTCAAAAGATGTCTCCCTGTCATAAGAAGTTGTTTATAAAACATCTCTGGAACTGAATAAAGGACGGTGCTAAAAATTCTGATGAGGTCTGAAAAAATATGTTAAAATATCAAGACTTTGAGCGTCACCCCGCTCAGCTATATATCTGCAAAAGAAAAACAAAATAAAATTATTAATAAGAGCCGTGGGAAGTTCTTGTAAACCCGCCGGGATACTGAACAGGTCCGCTGGCATTGGGTAAATGCATGCATGGCGCCAAGACAACTTCGTCGGGGTACTGAACAGGCCCGCTGGAAGCAAAGCAATGTCGGGTACATGAAAATATGTAAAAAATATGAGAAACCTCTTTAATGTCCTTGATTCTGATCTAGAACTTCTTGACAGGATACAGATGTCAGAGTGGGTTAAATGGAAACCTTGTCGAGGCTATGGACACCTGTTGGCAGCAGTGGCCATGCCAACAGTATTGAAGATTTTATCTTTAATATCGTGACTTGTTGATCTTAAGACTGTTATCAGTTTTCATCTTTTAAAACACTGCTGGAAAAGTTGGTAAATAATGATGTTTGTACGATTTTCTGGTTGTTGTTTCTGAGTTGAAATTTTCTTTACTGTCCTAATCTGAAATTTATTTATTTTGACAGAGATAACTGCTTCTAGCAGTGTGTCGCCATTGTTGGCAGCCAATTCAATTTTTTCTATTGTCCTATAAGCTGCCTACACCTATGTCTTGCGAACGTCAAGTTTTTCGTCGCATTTTTCAAATAGACGATATTTTCATTACTTGCGACATTTGCAAATTTGTTTCCATTAAGTTTTCACGACTGTAAGCATGAAAACTTCTCCTTTCATGGTCACATTTCGATTACTATTTGAATTATCATTATCTTTTTATCGATATCTTCTATGGCACTTACCTTTGGTTTATCGTTATATGGTTGAAAGGATTTTCAAAATATGCCTATTTGGACATTCTTATATTGATTGCATAACTTGATTTTATTAAACTTGTGAGGCATCGAGCGTATAGATTTATATTTTTGGGGACTTGCCTAGCCATTGAATTGCATAGGGGTCATGATTTATTTTTGTTTTTATATATATGATGTGATCCTTATTATTATTCTTTTATAACTCTTGGCTTGTCAATTTTATGAGTATCGATTGGCACAATGGTTTAAAACTTTTGATTTATACAATGGAG
>ML856854.1:0-11060 GCA_009831015.1 Picea engelmannii | reverse complement strand
TGCTGGGGACGGGGTCCAGAATGAAGTCTAAACATCGCGCACAGATCTACGGTTGAGAAGAAAGCGCACAAATCAATGGCTCATGGTGTTTTTCGGACCCCCTGACCGATCTGTCTTTAACGGAGGGGGGGGGGGGTCCGGAATGGAATGTTTTCTAGCGGGCCCTTTTCATCTACGTGGTAGGAATCTATTGGGTCAGACTCCCACCGCCTCCCAAGGTCTGACATACCTTGTCACCCCATGCCGTCATTATCCACGTTTTTCCCCTAGAGGTCACGTCTCATTACTCTATCAATCCATTCCCCTTGTTCACCCTTTACAAGTCCTCTCACCATGGTTACTCCCCAATCAACTCCCGCCACGCCACCCAACTGTATTCTTCAGTCATTGTCACCTGCCATCTCACGCTCTAAACGACCCGTTGGCCATTTATTACTGGCTAACTTATCCGTTAACCTGCTGACCTGTCTCTCGCGCCCAATGGGTATCCGTTTGCTCAAAACTACCTTCACCCTTCATTCCCTTGTCATTTACCCTGTCGCCACACCAGATAATTTTTTCCCGTTTTCCTCTCTGTTACAATCAACTGTCCAAAGCCACCATCATCCTCACTAACGATTGTTTGATTTGCAGGTATTTTTACAGCGATGGCGCCAAAATCAAAGAGAACAGAAGCTGAGGAAAATCCTTTCCTCCTGCCCCCTGTCGACCTCGACATGATCCCTCTGGCTGACAAAGACCATTTAATCGCAGACACCAGATGCAAATTTGACTTCGCAGATATACATTACACCACAAGCCATTGATTAGATGATGCAGATGCCCAGAGCCGAATCTGCCTCACCTTTCAACCTTGAAATCATCACGGAACTATACCAGAAATTATCATTTCCCCCAAAAGCTCATATTTTTGAGATTTTTCTCCCACATGCCACTCAGCTCCCCACTACAAATCCCCCGTATCCTTCATCCTTGTTCTCAGTAAAGGGAAACCAGGTCATCTCGTCGCTCTGCACCCTGCTTGGGTATTTTTCAAATCAATGGGTGGATGAACCCATATTGGGTTTTATGTCCATCTTATCCACAGATGAGAAACCCACCACTCAGTTCGACTACAACGCCTTCCTGGCAGACAACATTCATGAGAAATTCTCAAATTTCACCACAGAAGGCATGTTCCGGTATTCCTCAATACTGGCTTACATGTTCATATTCTTTCAAGCGGACAAATTCTCCTTTTCGATGCAGAAGATGGACAAGGATGGGAGGCGACAAGCGGTGACAGCTTGGACTTCACTGCTCAGACACAACTCTACAAAATTCAGCTTCAAACAGTTTATTGAGTAGTTCTACCATCCCGTGGTGAGCCCGCTCAGTGCCAGACCTGAGCTGAGAATAAAAGAGGAAATTCAGAGGATCTTACACCTTTCAAACCTTGCACAAATGGGAGACTGGTACCTGTACCAGGACCACACAGAGATCAGAGTGTATGGGTGCGAATTGGCTCCATACAAGTTACCCAAGTATCTTCCCGTGAGGATATTTTCCCTCGATTACATAAGGCAGATGATCAACTCAGACGACATACATTTTGTGTCTCTGAAAAAGAAACAACAACTTAGGATCAAAGGGAAAATAGGATCATTCATCTGCAATAGCCGAGGTGTTGGGGAGGAAGAAGATAGACTGTTAAAGGAGATGAAGTTTTTTGTTAGTTTCATATGGCATTATGACCCTTACGGGATAATTTCAGAGATGCGATTTAAGAATAAGAATATCCCATATGTCCACACATCCAGGCCTGAGATAGAGAAGTTCACCAACCAGACAGAATATGAGCCAAACACTCTGGTTGAGACAGAACAGTAGAACCTTTCGGTCACTATCTCACAGACGACTACACCACAAGCTCCCAAGGAGAAAAGGCCCAGGAAGGAAACTTCACCTTCCATCACTGAAGTATCGTCCGAAGAGTTCCAATTACACACCAAGAGGCCAAAAACCAGTCAGGCACTCGACACTGCTGGTTAAAATGGACTTCAATCCACTACAACTATGGAGGTTGATCAGTCGCTCCTTAGTACAAGCAACAAAAAAATCATGACTACAATGTTTCCCAAGAATCCTATAGATACTCCACCAGCCAACCAGCCGAGAAAAATAGAACCAAAATTGAGTATTTTTTAGAAGTATGATCTGATCAAAAAGAAAAATCAGACGCTGCCTAGCAACAGGTATGCTCAGTTCTGGAAGCAAACATCAACTGCAAAACACATACCACTGTCTGCATTCGACACTGAGAAGGGTAGAATGCACATGGAGTTTCTGCAAGCACATGTGCCAGACCCGAAAGTAATCACCGATTACAAAAGGGAAACATTCAAATTTCAGACTAAAGATGTGCATCCAGCTGATCAAATGGACCTGCACAGGCAAACTGGAGAAATGGTTTTCTCCACATTGGCAAATGCTTCCATTGCTGCCTCCAAGTTACAAGTGTCTCTGAACAATGTTCAAATACAACTGAAGTTAGAAAAAATATCATCCTTTGCCAAGGATAACAGGATTAAGACGTTGGAGGAACTGGTCCTCAAGATCGGATATGATCCCTCGAATGTGAAAGCAGTCGAGGAGATGCTCAAAAAGAAAAATGTCGATATAACATATCTGAGGAAACATTTGAAACTACCACCAACAGAAGATTCGCAGGCAAAGGAAATAGCGGAGACAGAAGGGCAAAAGGATGAGATGCTCAAGCTCATCATGGAGCAGAATGCATAGTTGAAGGAAATAGAAGCGGAATTGGAAAAACTAGTGAAGGAGGAGCAGTCAAAGCCCATGGAAGTCATTCCACTGAGCACAGTTCCACTCATAGGAGTGAGCACAACCTCTGTAGTAGAAATTCCCTCGGCAACTCCACTGATAGCTCTGGAGAAAACAATTGAACTGGCTAAATCCATGGAAGAGATGAATTTGCAAGAGACATATATTAGCAGACTTAAAAAGGAGATTGATAACCTTCAGGAACTCAAATCTTCCTTTCAAACTAGCTACTCTAAGGAGAAACAAACTTCAGACAAGCTTAAACAGGAATTGCAACAGCTTCAAAAGAAAACAGTGGCGGGCAAAACACTTGTTGAGGTCAAAGAAAGTGTCTGGATGGATATCACCAAGTCCATGAATGAAATATGGCCGATGATACAAATCATGTTTGAGCAAAACGAGCTGGTGCAAAGAAGTCAGCAGGCTATCGAGAAGATAAGAGCAGAACTGGGAGAGATGCCCACAGAAGCTGTTGAGATCATAAAATTTTTGAATTCCAAAACCAGAGAGGAGCTAGAGGATTTGAAGATTGAAGATAGGATAGAGACCATCCTTGAGGTCAAGAGGGTCCTGACCAAGAGAGGACTGATGCTACAACTAGAGGAAAATGTCCAGATCATGGATGCAGGAGTGCAAACATTTTTCAGCAAGATCGAAGCTCTGCAAAAGAAAGGCCTTCTTGGTTTGAGAGTTATAAATGACAAGTTAATGACGCTTTCCGATTACAAAAAGAAACTAGCCACTATGACTAAGGATAGCTCAAAATTCTTAGGAATACAAGGCAGTATCACAGGCAAGGCATTCTTAGATGCTTTACAGTTAGACATCAGTATACAACATGAGATCTGGTACATATTCATCATCAAGCCAACTTTTGCCAAGTACACAAAGATGTATGAAGTATACCGAAGATTGCTCAAAGTCAGCTTTTCCAGTCACCTTCGATGGGAAGAGATTTGCAATTTGATTGAATAGTCGATGAGGTGTCCAAGCCTAGTCAGTTATCTAGTCAGACGAGGTCGTGCAGAGGCCTCACCAACGGTTCACCCCAGAAATCAACATGAAGTTTCAGCACATCATCAAGCAGTTTCCTAAATTTTTGTATCTTGTTAAGTTAGTTAGCTAAATTTAGATTAGCCAAGTACTGATCTTTAATGACAGGATCGTATGTAATTTTGGTTATAAATACTTCAAACTTTGAAGAACTGAGGGTTGAACTTTACGCCCTGCAAGCTACAAAGACTGTAATTTTTATCAAGAGATCTTCCATTAATACAAAGAGACGTTTTCACAGGATTCTCGCGTGTTATTCATTGGTGATGTTTTCTTTTCTATGTTGAATGTTCTTCTTGTTGAGTTGTCATATTGTTTTCTAATCTAAATATTTTAAAAGTAACACATGTTGCAGGATTTATCTTTGTATACCCTGTTTTAGACTTTGAAATATTTTAATGTTTATCTTCTGATATTGCAGTGAAGAAATTCTTAAATGCTTCTTTCCTTTAATTGATATTCTCATATTTTCTGCTATTCATCATTTTACTGCTAAAGAATCCAACGAATGCATTATCTTGCCATGTGAAAATAATCTTTGTTCCTGGTTTATATTTATATCCTTATAAATACAGACTCCATAGCCCAATGGATGCGTAAAGCCCCTTCAACCAACTCAACAAAAACAACAAACCAATCAATCTTATTTTATATAACTAGCCTAATAACTTAAAGATAGAACATAGCTAAATCATACAGAGAGATCCCTCTCTAAAACTGATAGGGATAGATTCCAGTTTCGAAGTGGTTGGATAAAGTTACCTCTCGTAGATTTCTTCTTTCCTGACAACCTCTGGGAATTTACAGAGCGTTAACATAGTGGCGACCATACTAGGGAACTGAACAAACTTTCAACCCCACGTTTTCTTTTTCCCTAGAAGAAGACTTTGTTTCTGAACATATAGTAAATCTGAGAAAGAAATAATGTTTAGAGGTTGTTAAAATATTGTGCATATTAATTTCGGACTCATAAAACTAAAAAATATATAAAAATTAGAAAAATCTGGCTCCTAAAAGAGTTTATACTCGATCCCACCCAGACCCAGAACCTGCAATAGCAACTGATAATCCAGAACAATTACTTAGAAAGAAGATCGTTACAGAAGGTTTAGGGAGTCATAGTCTCCTTCACAAGTCCTTTTCCCTCCCAGAGGAACTCGTTACCCTTCAAGATCTCGACTTTGACACCATTTTTGAACAAAGCCTATTTAGAACGAAATCTGATAGCTTCGTAACTAAAATCGTTTTAGACCCAAAAAGCCTGCAACCTCGAACCCTTGAAATACTATCTCCCACTACAAAACCTCAAACCGCTCACTCCGTGCCAGCAAGCCCCTCCTCCTCCTCGTCTTCTGTCATCGCCCCACCTATCATCCAGATTGTTGTCCCGCCCCCTCCACCTATCATGGMAGCCARATATGCTCCCTTGGTGTTGGTCGCACCTCTACATGCTATKCCCCAGGATTATCAAACGATACTTCCACAGKTCAATGGAACAGGGCCCTTGAGCGCACAACAACACGTTGATAAAATGAATGACTATTTTGATCTGTAGGAAGTAGATGAAKATGACGTTCAAATGAGATTGTTTGTGCAGAGTTTGACYGRTGATGTTAAGAAATGGTACAAAGGTTTACRTGCTACCTCAGTGCTCAACCTTACAAYGTTTCAAAGAAGTTTTCTAGACAGATGGGAGGTAAAGAAAAATCCTCTCCAAATCTTGTCAGAATACGAAAACATCAGAAGGAATCAAGGTGAGACAGTTCAAGATTACTGCACCCGCTTCAATAATCTGTACAATRAAATTCCATTTGATATTAAACCCCCACAAGGTTTAGCACTGATAAAATTCCCTGACGGTTTCGACAYTGATATGTCATATCAATTAAGGGAAAGAAACTCCACCACCCTGGAAGACATGCAGARAAGCGCAATAAGTGTGGASGCCAACTTGTTGGCTAAAAGGGCACGACAGAGGACCAAAAGGAGAGTCACGATTAAATAAGAACCTTCCACATCTTCTTCTGATGCCAAATTGGATTCCTTAGCTAGAGAAATGGAAAGGATGATGGAGAGACTCAYTGTATCCGAAAGAAATCCTCTTAGAGAAAATCAACCTGCTCCACAAATTCGGAATCCTAACTTCAGAAGAAATCCTCCTCAAATCAGGCAGAGAGATCCCAGGGATCAAAGAGAACAGAGGGGTCCTAATCAACAGATCAGACCACCCCTACAGGAAAATTATGCCGATGAAGGAGAAGAGGTAATTGAAGAATTGGAGGACACACACATAAACCTCATGGGCATTCACGATAACAAATCTATTTTCGTCACTCAGGAAGAGCAAGAACTTTTCCTTCTTTCTCAAACGCAGGTGAGTGAAGAAGCTAAAGAGACTGAACAACATGCATTTGAAAATTCCATTATGGAGGTACAGAGATAGTACAATTTGCGAAGTAAGAAGACGAATGAAAGTTCCCCAAAAAAGGTAACCAAAACGAAGAAAGTGGTCGAAACCAAGAAAGCCCCCGAGTCTTCTACCAAAAAGATCCCTGAGAAAGGTAATGTTGAAGCTCAAGCAAAAATAAACCTTACCATTTTACAAAGATCAAGGCAGACTGAGGTTTCGTCAACCAACCCACCAAATACTTCTGCCCAGAAGACTATGGTGAACAAATCAGAATTGTTGAGCCAAAGAAGAACACCTACTCCTTTCAGCCTCGAAGGGGAATTAGCCAAATTGAAAATTCCCATTCGCCTTTCCGAGTTGATGAGTAAGGACGCTTACCGATTGCAGGTGATCAAAGCACTGATCATTAAACTTGATATAGGAACGAAGGCTTTAACCGTTGGATCAACGAATCATTCAGACACTGTAAATATTACCGACGATCAACCTGAATTCTTGTTTGGCCATGAAGTTGATGGTCAAACTGACAATGGTACTGTCACTCCTTTTTATATCAGCCTTAATATACACGACTTGATTATGAATAATGCAATGTTAGATTTAGGTGCTTCCCATAACCTGATGCCTAAAGAAGTGATGGAAAAACTGGGACTCGAGGTCACCAGACCTTACAAGGACTTACACTCTTTTGACTCCAGCAAAGTCAGATGTATCATATTGATCAAGGATTTATGTATCACTCTAGTTCAGATTCCGGCAAAAAGCATGGTTATGGATGTTGTGGTCGCAGACATTCCCCCGAAATATGGTATGTTGTTGTCCAGGTCTTGGGGGGCCAAGTTGAAAGGTACTTTGCAGTTGGATATGTCGTATGCCACCATCCCAGTTTTCGGGCAACAAAGAAGATTGTACAGAGAGACGTTGATGAAATATATGGTCAACAACCAAGAAAAGCCACATAACTATCCTCTGTACTCTGCACACTTTGACTTAGATTCTTTCATCCTATATAACGACGATGATACAGGAGAACAGATCGCTCAGCCGAAAGAGGAAACATTTGATCCGAAAGAAGGCCAAGAAATCGCTGAGGCAGAAAGAAAGAAAAACGTGATAAGTGAAGAATTGCCAGCAGATTTCTGGAGCATGGATTTCGATGGAGCTGTAAGAAAAGAAGGAGCTAGAGCATGATTTTGGTTGCAAAATCACAGATCCAGGTATTCGGAAAACCATTCTTACAAACTGAATTTTCAATGCACTAACAACATAGCTGAGTACGAAGCTTTGATGCTCGGTCTGAAACTACTAAAGAAGGTTGGTGCCAAACAAATCATGGTAGGAGGGGACTCCGAATTAATTATCAAACAAATTAAAGGTGAGTATGCTGCAAAACATCCCCGTCACAGAGATTATAGGAATGTTGTTTTCGATGCCCTTAAATGTTTCACCGAAGTTGATTTGTAGGTGATGCCCAGGGGACAAAATATTTTAGCAGATGGGTTAGCTACGTCAGCAACTACGTGCAAGATACCTTTTCATTCCACTCGCCCATACACGGTGGAGGTGAAGTGCAGACCGACTATCCTAGACAACATCAAATACTAGCAGGTATTTGGGAACGATGACCAAATTGAAGATTTTCTACAATGTAAAAATGATTTCAAGTGTACAAACATAGACTTAGAAAATGAGGACGAAAATGTAAATAAATCTGATTTTGGAAATGATAGTGTAAATAAGATAGATTCAAGAGAGTCAGGTGAAGATGAGATAGAATCTGATGTTTTGCATTTAAAGAGTAATGTTTTACCTAGGGGTTTAGTTCCTTTAGAAGACCTTTTTTATTTTAATGATGTAGCTAAAAAACCAAAAATTGAATCCAGTGGTAAAGAGGTTGAAGACGTTAACATAGGGACAGAAGAGAAGCCCAGGATAGTAAAACTTTCTAAATCCTTACCTCCTGAGCAGAAACTCAAATACATTGAAATTTTCAAGGAATATGCGGACGTGTTTTCTTGGGGTTACGAAGATTTAAAATCTTATGACACAAGCATCATACAACATAGGATCCCGATAAAAGAAGATCAAAAACCTTTCAGACAAAAACTTAGGAGAATCAATCACAAGTTACTTCCCCTGATAGAAAAAGAAATTAAAAATATGTATGATGCTAAAATCATAGTTCCCTTACGATTTTCAAAATGGGTTTCAAATCTGGTCCCAACCTGAAAGAAGTCTGGGGAAATCAGGCTTTGCATTGATTTCTGAAACCTGAACAAAGTTTCTCTAAAGGACAACTACCCATTGCTGAAAATGGACCACATCTTACAAAATGTGGTTGGATCCAGCCAAATATCCTTACTGGATGGTTTCTCAGGCTATAACCAGGTTCTCGTTCACCCAGATGACCAAGAGAAAACAACGTTCACAACACCTTGGGGCACTTTCATGTACGTGAAAATGCCTTTCGGGTTGATGAATGTCGGGGCCACTTTCAAAAGAGCGATGGACATCGCTTTTGTGGAAGAACTTGGCAAATTTATTGTCATTTATTTGGACGATGTAACAGTGTATTCTCAATCCGATGATGAGCACTTAAGACATCTCATATGAGTATTCGAGAAATGCAGGAAATTTGGGATTTCTCTGAATCCTAAGAAAAGCCTTTTCGGATTAGAGAAAGGTAAAGTGTTGGGGCACGTAATCTCTAAGGATGGAATTAAGATAGATCCCAGTAGAATAGAAGCCATTTAGAAATTAGAACACCTAAGGAATATCAAGGAGTTACAGTCTTTCATTGGAAAAATAAATTTTCTGAGAAGATTCATATCTAACCTAGCCGAGCTTCTCAGGAACATCACAAACATGTTAAAAATGGACGCAAAAATAAAATGGGACATTGAATCTAAACAGTCTTTTGAACAAGTTAAACATGCACTCACACAAGCTCCAGTCTTGATCAGTCTTGACTTCACCAAAGATTTTTATCTTTTTTCTTTTGCTTCTGAGCATACCATTGCAACAATATTACTACAGAAAAACAACGAAGGGTATGAACATCCCATAGCCTTTTTCAGTAAAGCATTAAGAGATGCTTCTTTGAATTATAAAATAATGGAGAAACAAACTTTCGCCCTGGTGAAAGCCATAAAGGATTTTAGAGTATATATTCTCCATTCCCACACCATCACTTATGTTCCGAATGCGGTAGTAAAAGACATTTTAACTCAGGACAACCCAGACGGTCGAAGAGGAAAATGGATTGTTGTCATTCTGGAATATGACATAGAGATTAAGCCTACTAAACTGATTAAAGGTCAAGGTCTAGCAAAGCTAATGGCTGAATCCAATTTCCATGATCTTGATATTAATTTCTTAGCTGCAGTAGGTGAACAGGGAGGGTAGGCGACACCAAGTGTGAAAGAGGTATTTCTGAACTCTCCATGGTATGCAGACCTAATATTTTTTTTGCATAACTTACAAGCTTCCCTTGGTCTGACCAAAACTAAAGCTAGGTTTTTGAAATTAAAATCATTAAAAAATTTCATTTTAGAAGGCAATCTATATTAGAAGGATCCAGGAGGTATTTTGTTGAATTGTCTGTTAAAAGATGAAGCTGACAAAGTATTGCAGGATTTTCATGCAGGAGACTGTGGTGGTCATCTAAGCTGGAAGACCACAACTAATAAAATTCTCAGAGATGGGTTCTATTGGCCTACGTTGTTCACTGATGTGCATCAAAAAGTGACTTCGTGTCATAAATGTCAGGTTTTCGAGGGAAACAAGAAGCTTCTTCCTTTTCCCCTGAAACCAATCTCTGTTGAAGCTCCTTTTCAACAATGGGGATTAGACTTTATTGGAGAAATACATCCTCCCTCTTCGGGCCAACACATGTGGATTCTTACTGCCACAAACTATTTCACAAAATGGATCAAATCTGTACCAAGCAGGCAATCTAATGATTCTGTCATTATTAAATTTCTTGAAAATAATATCTTGTCTCGTTTTAGATGTCCTAGAAAGATTATAACTGACAATGTAGCTGTTTTCCGATCTAAGAAGATCATAGACTTTTGAAACCAGTATCATATTGGTTTGGGTCATTCCACAGCTTATTACCCTCAGGGAAATGGGCTGGCGGAGTCATCCAATAAGACCCTGGTGAACATTATTAAGAAGACTTTGCAAGAAAACAAAAAATCATGGCATAACAAGCTGATTTTCGCACTATGGGCCGACAGACTGACCACCAAGAGGTCAATTGGTATGTCACCATATCAGTTGGTCTATGGCACTGAAGCAGTTTTTCCCACTTCCTTAGGAGTTCCTGTCATGAAATTGTTGCACGAGATGCAAGCTGAGCCGAACGACTTTCAAAGAAGGATAAACCAGATGATCCACTTGCAGCAATCTAGAGAAGAGGTATACAACAAAACTCAGGTTGTCCAAGAGAGCATTAAAAAGATGTTTGGCAAAAGAACTAAAGAAGATGACTTTGAGCTAGGTGACTTGGTTCTGAGATGGGATGCCCAAAATGAGGATAAGGGGAAGCATGGAAAAATAAAAATTCTATGGAAGGGACCTTTCATAATTCAAGCGTTCAAAGGAAATAATGCCTTCTTGCTCAACAACAACGATGGGACCAATCTGCCAGGAGGACCTGTAAATGGCAGAATCCTGAAGCACTATTCACCTCCTCAATAGGGACCTTCAGTCACACTTTTCCATTGTACAAACCATTTTCATTTTGCTTACAAGTTTTTGAGTGAAATAA